>APFE030959358.1:0-22253 GCA_000404065.3 Pinus taeda
ATAATTTCCTTCTATAACTTGAATCAATGTCTTATTTCAGTTCTATATGTGTAAGTTGTCATGCCAATTTCCTTCTATAACTTGAATCAATGTCTTCTTTTAGATATACATATTTTAGATGTTCTACTTGATCAGTTTAGCTACATGTGCTACATGCCTTAATGTAGTTTTCATTGGGTTTTGTGCTTTGTTGGAATTAATTTTGTTTTGAAACTATATTTTAGGCCTTCCTAAGGCTCTTCCCAAATCAGAGCGTCACACACATTTAAGATTTCTCTCTTGATATTCATTTTTAAAAACTACAATTTACAATTGTAGTGAGTTATGCTCAATTTTTAAGGCCTTCCTTAACTATTAGAAAAAAAATAGTGTTCCAAATGAGTCTGAGGTTGACCTTCTAGGTACAAAGTCCTCCTTTTGTCGACTTCATGGTTGACAATTATGCGATGCTATATGTTTCATTGTTGTAAATTTGTTTTTACACTTCTCTTTTTACTAGTACGACTTAGTTTAAATGTTGAAATATACAATAGTTAATGTTTGTTTTATAATATTTAAATGTAAAACCTAATCATGATTAAATTTCACACCAATCAACTTATTTACTCTTGTGTAAGTTTCACATATTATTTATAAGTTTTTTTAACTTTATATATTCTCTACATACATCCTTGGCTAATATACATATGTACATTTAAAACCAATTTTAGATGAGTTGTCCATAGTCAAATTTCGTGTGCATCTTTTAAATTATAGATTACCGCAATGAAATTTTGACGACTATCGTAACTTAGATAATTATTTAAAGGGTTGTAGTTCAATAGAAGAGCACATGAGTTAATCAATGATATTATTGTTTTGTTTAATTAAATACTTTTTATATTGATTTATTTCAATGGTGATATTTTTCTAGATTCATTATTTTATAGTCTCTAAAGAGACAAAAGTGATATTGTATTGTCTTTAAATATAATTTTTTATTGTCTTTAGGGAGACAATAACTAGGATTAATGACGCAATGTCTCTATAAATTCAATACGTATTTAATCCCAATTATTTTCTTTAAAGAGACAAAAATGAAGAGGGGTTTTTAAGACAATATTTGAAACAATTTTTAGGAGATAAAACAATGTGTATTGTATTATATATTGTCTTTAAGGGGGTGTCTCAAATTATTGTGGTAAAAAAATGTCTCTGCAAACACAACATATAATACAAGCTTTATTGTCTCTTAAGAGACAATGATTCTTGTATTATATATTGTCTTTACAAAGACAATTTTTTTAAGACAATAATTTGAGACACCAACTTATTAAGATACATTAATGCTTGTATTATATATTTTATTTACAAAGACAATTTTTAAGACAATAATTTGTGACATCCGCCTCAAGAAAATATTTAAGGCAATACACAATCTTTTTTTTGCCTCAATTTAAGACAATTTACACAAAAATTGTCTCAAATGGTATCTTAAAATCCCCCTATATGTTGAAGTGAACCCACCAGCAGAAAGCACACACTCCCTTGCACCATTTTGTTGGAACCTACCAATAGGAAGCACCTACTACCTCATGTCATACAGAAAGCACCAACCAATTGTAGGCACAAACCCCAAAATTAATAAACTTAGCCTAAATAAAAAATAATCAGTTTCATGCTCAACAATAGTAATTTTAATGCAAGAGGACAATCATCCTATGATCAACCCTATCACAATATCATAATCACTAATCCTTGTAAATAACAACAAGTTAGCAATATGTTTTCATTTTTATTCATATAAGTAAGCAAGCATACAATTACAATATTATTTTCCTAGGAAACAACAATTTAACAATATACTAACTCTGAGTGAAAAAATGGTTAATCAATTCTTATTAGAAACACTTATTTCGCTACCAAATACTAAGGAAATGAAAGAACTATAGATGCCCTTGTCAAGTATTAACAATGGAAAACAAACTCATGAATTGTTCCACAAATCATAAAAACAAGAGCACCCATGATATACTATAATCATTATTGAAACAAATAATAAACAATCATAGATAGTATTATCCCTGAAAATAATTATGTCATAATATCTATGAGTATTTATTGTTACCTTTTACATATGAATTTTCAATAAAAGTGGATCTAGAAACTAGTTCTCATAAAGGACAATTAATGATTGTGACAATATCGATATATTCAACTCTCCAAAGACAACATTGTTATAGTAGGAATAACCATATCAGTAGGTCGGATGCACTTTGTACTATATTGGGCTACCAGCATAAGTTATATTAGTGTTAACTGGACACTCAACTTCACATCCTCCAAAGTGCTACAAGAATTTCTAAATCATGCTTACACCTTTTAATTAAACATGCTATAGTCTTACCATCATTGTGCTAGATCATGGGGAGATATAAGTATAGAAACACAATAGAAAATTTGAGAAAGAAACCCCATCAACACACCAAAACAAGGAAATTAGGTCATCATCATTGATGATGCATGGCACTAGAACACACCATAGTATTATGGGCACATAATTAAATCACAATTGTGCACTAGATTGCCACTCCAACGTACCATATCAAAAAATTACTCCACGATCATATATTTTGCAGACTAAGTAACCACAACATATTTCGAATCATAAATTGTTTAAGGTCACAACTTGTTATTACACCTTTGACACATGACCATGAAACAAATGACCAACTATCTTCATTGCATGCCCTACATGCATAGTCTTCATATCACAAACATGTTCATTTCAATCGTCTACCAAAACAAACAAGAGAAAACAAAATAATGCTATCACACTAGATTGGATATGATGCCTTTATGAGTAGGCATGCATTCCTAAAATAAGATAACAATAAAATCCCATATCACACTAGAAAAATCAACAAAACTAAGTGAGTGATTGGTCATACTACGCCTAGATCAACTTGTGTCAAAAAAAAGTCAATTGATATATTTTTCATTCACCATGAATCATGCAATCATACACCCTCTACACAAATTCTTAACCTTGCCTAACATTACACTTGTGCTAGAACAAGGAAAAAAACATCAAATCATGTTACAATGTTTAGATCACAAGCTAGGAAAATAATCACACCAACAATAGTACTTGTTTTTCTTCTATGTCAGAACGCACACATCACATCACCCATGTACTAGAACAAAAATAAAAAAGAAATAACAATAGGTTTTTTGAACCCAAACCCGTCAATGTTGTCCTCCCAAACTAGGCCACTCAATCAATGACCCAAATTCTGTTCCATGTTTTTTTATATATCTTTCATTCCTCCAGCCAACAAAAAAATTACCATGGGAATTTCTATGGTGAATTTTATGGAAACATTGTCTTAGAACCGATACAGAATTACCATGAGAAAAATAGATGGAGAAATCCTAGATTTTCTATGCGCCCAATTATTTGCATGTCTTGGAAACATTTGCAGATAGTGTAGCTAGAAATCATGCATAATGTACACTTTATATGAGATAAAATTTTGCATAATTCATGTTGAATTGTCCTACAATGTCTAGGTTAATGATGTTTTGACTAAAAACATTCTTTTTTATCATATTCCCTAATCATTAACCTATAAAACATCCAATAAAAAAAGGGAAACAAATATCTTTATTTTTAAAAAGATATTTATGTTATTTTAATTATTTTTTTTGACTGTATACATAGGTTCAGCATCCTGAAAAAACCTTATAGCACTTTTATTGTGCAAAGTTACCCATTGAACTAGTGATTCCAATAAATTCCAGTAAGATTTTATAAAAATTAACCCAGAAAAATTCAGCTGAAAATATTTCCAAAAAATCTAAGGAAAAGTAAATTATTCCAAATTATGGAGATTTATATCCATTTTATAACCAATATTTTTAATTAATAAATAGATTTTATCAAATGCTATTATGGAGATTTATATCCATTTTATAACCGTATTTAATTAAATATGGTTTGTGCTGGCTTTGCTCAAACGATCCCACCCAAAGAATGAACGAATATTCGCTCGGTCGACACCCGATAACAAACCATCCCAGTTAAAGAAATGCCAGCTTAAACCGTTAAATGCTTCAGTATACACAGTATCAACAGTGGAAATTTCATTGGGTGGGCTTCGAAACTTCAGCCGATGGGTTTGATCCGGATCAACGGTGGAAACTTCATTGGATGGGCTTGGAAACTTCATTAGATGGGTTTGATCCGGATCAACGGTGGAAACTTCATTGGATGGGTTTGACCCATCCTGCTCAATATCTTGCTCAATATCTGGTTCGGGCATTGATATTTCACACAGTATTTGCTCATTGTTCATTATGGCTTTACTTTTCCTGGTACCAAAACGCTGTGTAAAATGTTTAAGACTCTGCCTTAGTATGATAAACTTGTTCAGCTTTTCCGGTGTCCAATTCGCCTCCAGTAAATTGATATACTTTAACACTTGGGAGCCGGGCATGAAAAATAGGGTGGGCCTGTTCACTGACCATCTGCAATGTTTACTCAGAGAGAGAAAAGGGCATTCCAAAGAGGATTTCAAGGCCTTTATAGCTTTCCTCTCCAGTTCAGACAAGGACGTATCATATATCACTATATTATCCACCCAATAAAATTGTTTTCTCAATAAAATGAGAAAAGCTATCTGCATGTGATTACTCGGTTTTGCTGTTCCAATGCCATGGACAACTACTTGTAATTCTGAGTGATATGGGTCTGTTCCAGTCACATTTCTTATTCTTCTGACCATTTCTGGATCCCTCATGTGTTCCATGAAATTTTGGTAAAATGAAGAATTCCTCAACTTTCTCATTGCCAAACGTATTTTCTCTATTACTTTCTCCACCGATTTATTACATTTTACAATGTTGAATGCGAACATTTTTGGGTCCTGCCTTTGGAAACCATGCAACGAGCCATCCCAATCAAAAAAATGCCAACTTAAATTATAAAAAGATCTCTCATACAATCGCCCTATTGAACAATGGCGTGCACCTCTCAAAGAAATAGTTGTATGTGGAAGTGGCATTTCATGCAGCATATGATCACTGTCCAGAACGACTTCGAATTTATTAGTAAGGCGGTGATATGCAAAAAGTTCTTTGTCCAAGTCGTAACTTTTTAAACTGTTTCCTAGGATGATAATCTTATTCAAATTCTCAGGCGTCCAGTTTGCCTGCCAGTGAGAACAAGATCACAGTGAGGCATGAAAAAGAGAGTGGGTCTATTCACTGTCCTTCTGCCATTTTCGTTAACAGAGAGAAAATTGCAGTCTAAAGCGTTTATAGCTTCTTGTTCAACTGTTGACAGTACACCACAATATCACTCACCCATTCAAAATTTTCTCTCATCAAAATAGCCAAACATAACTGCATGTGTTGAGGCTCTACATCAGTGTTCTTGTGAGGATCTATCACTCCAACGCCATAGAGAACAACTTGTAACTGTGAATGATGCGGGTCTAAAGCCTAAAAAAGATCGGAGGATACTCATATTGATTCGGATGTAGAAGATCTACCCATATAGTGAGAACAAGAAGTACAACCCAGAGGAAGAAGAATTACCAAGTGAGCCTATTCATCCTGTGGTCATACCAAGCAGAAGGAAAAGGCCAAATTGGTTAAAAGCCACTCTTAAAGATGTTGAAGGGCATGGACCTACGAAATGAATCTTTAGGGAAAGAAAAAGGCTAAAGAGATATTGTAGATATGTTACATATATGACAACACTAATTGAAGTAAAGCCATCTACATTTAAAGAATATGCACATCAATAAGTATGGAAGAAAGATATGCATGGATAATATTAATCCATCATGAAGAATGGGGATTGGGAAGTTATTCCTAGACCTAGTGACAAATTGGTTGTCACCTTAAAATGGATATACAAATATCAAACACATAGTTCATGGAAGCATAGATAAATACAAGGGTAGATTTGTTGCAAGGGGTGTCTCTCAAAAGGAAGGCATATATTATGAGGAAACATTTGCACCCACTACATGGTATACTACCATTAGATATTTTGTTTCATTGGTTGCTACAATGGGATGGAACATCCATGAAATGGATGTGAAGACACCATTTCTAAATGGGACCATCAATGAGGAAGTATACATTGAGAAACATGAAGGCTTTGAGGTAAATAATAGGGATACCCATGTTTGTAGGCTCAAGAAGCCCCTGTATGGTTTGAAGCAAGCTCAGAGTGCATGGTATGCAAGAATGCATGGAAACCTTCTAAGAATTGGGTTTGTGAATATTTTATTGACACTAATCTCTACATCAAGGTTTTTTATAATGAGCCAACCATTATTCTATTATATGTGGATGATGTATTCATCACATGTGCGTTCACAAGAATACAAGAATGTAATAAAATGCTGGAATTTGAATTTTAGATGAAGGATATAGGACTGATGCACTATTATCTAGGTCTACAAGTATGGAAACGTTCTTGGGAGATTTATTTGGGGCAAGGAAATTACATCATCAAGTTGTTACAGAAATGTGGGATGATGGATTCCAAGCCCATGATTACTCCTATGATGACCAATCTCAAGAAGCCAAGGAGCTCTGACTCAAGTATCATGGATCCTACCGCCTATTATCAGTTGGTAAGCCCTCTAATGTATTTGGTAAATGGTAGGCTAGATATATGACGCTGTGAACATCCTCAGTTAATTTCAGTTAGAGCATTGCCTTCACCACTAGATAATCACCAAGCATATAATAAGATATCTTTGTTGTACGATACATCACTAAGTAAATTAAAATATAAAGGAATTCAATTTGATTGGCTTCATTGATTGCGATTGGGGTGGCAGTGAGACCGATGGAAGAAGCACTAGTGGAGGATTCTTTAGTTAGGGATCTGCCATGATCTCATGGATGAGTAGAAAGAAAGATCACGTTATTTTAAATAGTTTTGAATCAGAGTAAGCACCTTCATTTGAATTAGGAAGGTAGGTTGTATGGTTGAGGAAGCTTATGAAATATTTGTTTGGGAAGCCTCTAGATCCTACAATGACTAATTATGATAATGAAACTTATATCATAATTCCTAGAGATCTTGTGTTTCATTCTATGACGAAGCATATCAATAATAAGTTCCACTATATTAGGAACTTGGCACAAGATGGGATAATGAAGCTATAGTATGTCCAAAAAGACAGCGAGGTAGCTAATATACTAATAAAGTCTCTTCCTAATAATAGATTTGAATATCTTATAAGCATGCTTGGTTTATTTGAGATTATTGATTTTTTTTGACAATGATAAAAGTTAGGAAGAAATCTGTTGAGGCCTTGTCTATCAAACACATTTCTTGGAAGGACATCTAGCTGAAATTATGTGTTCATATCTAGTTCTCAAAGTAGTGAGGGTGGAATTGATCATGGAGCATTGACCTCAAACAAACACCTACATCCCTACGTTGATGGTTAGAAAATCAACTTGATGGTACCTAGAGAGGTTGAATGATTTAGTCCATATTACTCCCACTTAGATAGATTTCCCTAGTTAGGAATCTAGTCTGTGGCATTGCAATACCTAAACCCTTGAGAGACATTTGATAGATTGCCCTAGTTAGGAATCTAGTTCA
Source organism: Pinus taeda (assembly GCA_000404065.3). Taxonomy (NCBI): domain Eukaryota; kingdom Viridiplantae; phylum Streptophyta; class Pinopsida; order Pinales; family Pinaceae; genus Pinus; species Pinus taeda. The sequence continues at coordinate 7,619 of APFE030959358.1, forward strand.
TGGCATTGTGACTCATAAACCCTTCACAGTTCATATATTTTGAGATATTTTGTATGATATATTTTGATCATCTTAATGCTCACTATCACACCCCCTACCTATCCAATGAAATGTCCTTAACCAAAATTGAGTAAGTAAGAGGGTATGATTAATAAATAAAATATTAGCTCACTTGAAAGCATATAAAACAAGGAAATACAAGATAATTTGCACAATAGATACTTAGTTAGGTTTGTTGGCCCAACCTAACTCTTAGTTAAGGTTTTTGGCCCAACTTAACTTTTAGTTAAGTTTGTTGGCCCAACTTAACTCTTAAAATGACCATAAATTCCATGGGGTGAGATATGCATTAAAAACAATGGTTATTCCTTATTCTTACTACCACACGACAAAATAATGTGAGCACGGTGTACAATTCTTCGTGGGCTAGCAGATATTTTAGAAGTGAATCACACATGGTCGGTGGTAGAGAAAAGAAAGAAACAAAGAAAATTATTTTAACTTCCACAAAGCTAGAGATAGCATATGGGATAGGTTTCTTCTTCATCTCGTTAATGTATTTGACCCTTTTCTATGAAGCGTCATAATAAATTCTCCCATCATCTCAACCAACCCATCACTAAATAGATTATCCGAGGAGCTATATCCCATAACATATGCATAACTTTCCCTATTGTCTTTGAAGGCCTCACATTCGAAAATGAAATCCTTTACCACTTCCAATTTTCCAAAAGAACAAAAAATACATACTCTTTCCTTCCACACTTATTTTGGCCTTGATCAGGGCCCTGTTTAATAACATAGTCGATGAGAATTAGTCCTTAACTAAGAAATAAGAATTTTGGCTCTCCAAAAAATATTGGCCTCTATGTAGACTTTTTGTTGATAATTATGAGCTGGGTTGAACACTTCAATATATTAAGGTTTTCTTTCTCCCTAGCTCCTTCTTCGATGTGTTCTTGTTGAATTTATCCATAACAAAAAAAAATCTCATTACTATTTATGGAAGATGTTTTCAAACAAATACCCCATTTACTGAACCATTTGTTATTTTGTTGCATCCATGTCTTTTTTTCTTTTGCATAATATGTCATTAAAGACAACATAGTGACCTTTCATCTTCCTCTGGCTCAATATTTTTTAAATACCTTATGAATTGCACCATAGCAATTTCTTCAATATGAAAATGGGTGTTGAGTTAACGTAACCAAAAATCCGCCTTTGCAAATGTTAATACATTGTCTGAGATTCACATATTTGTGGCATGAATTCAGGCTCTAAAGTATTTCACATTGCAGGTTTATTTATGATTATGTGCCATGAACACTGTATACATAGGTATTATAAGATTAGAAAAATATTTTCTTACTAATTGCAAATTATACAGGTGTAAATTAGTACAAAAGGGTTTTGTTAGTAATTGCAAGCAAAATTAATGAGAAACTCTAAAGGTCTCAACATAGGGGTAAAAATATGTACTTATTGTGTGCTTGAGATGAATTTTCGTGTGTGTTACGTTGTCTGTGTAACTCAATAAGAGTGTTGCAATGTAGAGGCAAGTTTTGACCTTGATTATTGGCAAAAAAGATACATGGCTTTGAAAAATAACTTCCAAGAATTTAATAGTAGCTCCTATGTTCCCATTCTCCTACCATTTCTCCACCAAATCCCATAAACCTTTAGATAGTACCCCCATGATTCGTATGAGCCTTGTTTTCACTCTCTTTTAGCTAGTTGCAACTGAAATTTTTCCTCCAATGTGATAATTAGAGAAGATATTTTTGTGTCTCATTGCATTTAAGAATTGATCTTAAAACCCAACGAAAATACAAGAACGAATGAAACATCTACATTGTTCAGCATTAGGAGTGTGAAAACAAATGTTGTGACTCAGTGGGAGTGGGATTTATAGCGAAATGAATTGCTCAAGGTTTTATTTCAATGGGATATTTAAAACCCATATAAATGTAGTTGATAACTTGAAACCTGGACCTATGAACGAGTTCTTTTTGTAATTTTATTTGACTTCAGAGGGAGAAAAGTTGAAGAGAGACTTCACGAGAGGAATGGAGATCCAAAAATAGTTTTGGAAGATTTTAGAGCACATGGATAAGTGGAGAAGGGGCATGCTAGAGGATTGTAGAAGGAGGTTTGTGAAGGTGAGAAATAGTGAAAATACTAGGAAGACTAAGGGAGAAAAATGGTAGAAAAGCTCAAGGAGAGAGGGTATTGGCCTAAGTAACTGGAGGTGTAGGGAAATAGTAGAAAAGGAAGGAGGTGATGACCAGAAGGAGGCAGTGGGAAAGAAGGGATAAATAGGGATAGCACGAGAAAAGAGTAAAAATGATAGTCTGCGTAATGGAAGAAGAAAAAAAGGGAAGCATTCTAGCAGTTGAGGGTGAGATTGAAACATCGGCCACACAATAAAGGAAGCCTAGACTTGCTAAGACAGTGGTAGAAGGGAGCCTGCAATGTGATAGGTTGCTATCAAAAGCCTCAGGGAATGTTATGGTCGTATACCCTTACTATCATTTTATTTGCAAACACATTGAAAATATTATCAAGTTTTTCATTTATTAATAGCTTGCTAGTTATAACCATTGTTTAGGGCCTAATGTGTCTAGAAATCATAATCCTTCTAAATTATGACTCAATATTCATAATCATTATGCTTTTGAGTGTTGAGTGGAAACTATTTGACAAATTTCCTAAAATAAATGACTTGCATTTGCATAACAATATTCATGTTTCTAAAACACATTTTCCCTTTGACCGTCACTCTCACAAATTTTAGAAAGGTCCCCACTCAATGAGACACATGTTAGTTATTCCATCTTAGGCAGTTCTCTTATGTTTTGTCATATTCTTTGGTTACACCAACATATTCACATTTGGTTCAGTTAAGAAAAATGTATGCCGACAACTCCCGTGGATAGCTGCAGTTTGTATCCCCATGGAAAGATCCTCTAAATATCCATAGAAAAATTATATACATTGTGCATGAACATGAACCCTAATTTGTATTTCTTGATTTACACACTCACAACAAGAGGCAATTGTATGTTAGGTTGAGACAATTAAATATAGTTTTAGTTCAACAAGATCCACAAAGTAAAGGGAATACATTGGCTTGAAGCTTAGGATTTTGAATTGGTGTTTCTGTGTGTAATTATTTTGAGAAAAATTTGCGTTGCAAAGAGGTTTCTCTTAGTTAATTATCTTAAAGAGTGAGACATTTTATTTTGATATTGATTTTAATATAATTATATTTGATCTGCTCTTTGATTTTGTGCTAGTTGAACATTTTTTTCAGCACCAAGCTTGTGACCAGATTTAGGGAATGGGAAGTATCATGCTCTCATAACCTTCCTGAATAAACCCTGTAGATTCTTTGGTTTAAATTAATTTTAGTGGTCACATTAGTTGGCAGAGGTTTTTTATAAGAGGTTGCCTAACCCCATATAATTCCAACTCGGTACACAGCATGGTGATGTGTCTCTGGAAACCTTGGGCATAATTAGCATGGAGAAAACACCTATGGAATCCCTATTGTCTAAAGGGTGTAGATTTCGATATTGGAGTCCCCTTTCATGAAAGGGTGGATAAATTTCTCCCTAGAATCTCTTACTGTGGAGATACATATCTCTAGAGTACCACATGGGTTGTACGGTGGAGGAATCTTTCCTTTGGAACCCCTAAACCACTGACTAAATACCTTATGCCATGAGGGTGGATGTCAGATTAGACCTTTGGAATCCCTAGAGGTCTAGGAAATGTAACAAATTACGCAAGCTAGGGGGGTGACAGTAACACAATTTCTAGCATGTCAATGGTTTGGAGAAGAATTTTTGATTTTTTCCCAATACCCATCAATGAGTTACATAGTGCTTGTTGCCTTATTAATTGTGATGCCCAAAGTATGCCTGGATTGATCACAACATACATATCTATTTGTGATTCTAATATTGTTGTACTGAGTGCGGAACTTCTATTGGTCCTATTTTTTGGAAGTAGCTTTCTTGTACCAAGTGTCTTCATAACCAAGATGATGAAATATACTATGAATATATATAAAGTTTTGTGTATATCCAAAACATTCCTCTTCATTGAATGATAATTACTCCAACTCCTGTCTTAGGGGATGGGAACTAGCTAAGTATGTGATAAATTTTATAGAAAAATCCTTGCAAGACCTCGCAAAGTACATGATAAATTTTCCACCAACCTATTTCATATTTGCAATGATGCCCATCGCACAAAGTCTCAATTGTGCCAAATTCACATTATCCATGTGAAAGGAAAAGAAGGGAAAATTGACTACATAAAATGTGTTCTTATTCTTAATCTAAACCATACATATTCGTCATTGTTGCCATGAAGTTCACAACCCAAAAGATTTCCAAAAATAGTAAATTGTGATACAATTAACGATGTTGAAAAACTAAAATAAATAATGGTGGGGGTCAAAGTGGAATAAGCAGGTGTCCACCAATATCCACCTGTCTTAGTCCTACCCCCTTAGGAAGCAATGTTCCCCATTACGTTGACTTCCTCCATGATATGGGGAAACTTTTGTTGAACTCGATCCTTGGTAAGACACTTACCTTGGTTTAGGAGTTCACTAGCATTGACAACCTGGTATAGTTGGACCTTTTTCTGGTGAGTATTATTGATATGTGTGTCCATTATATGATAATTTATGGCATGTTCCATTGATTCTGGGTTTATCTTTGTTGGTGTGAGGTTTTTTACAATTTTTGATGTGTCTAGTAATGGTGGAAAGTGTTGTCAAAGGCAATCCACATTAAACACTAGTTGTAGGCGAGGAAAAAGTGGAACATTAAGCTCAAAATCATTGTTCCCTATAGCCTTATTTATGGTGTAATGCCCATATCGAAGTGGGCAAATCTTACAGTGGGGCTCAGCTAGGCGTTACATTCGCAAATGTAACCAAAATTTGTCACCTAGCTAGAACTTGTGTGGCACTTGAGGGTGATCATGACGTTGCTTGTACTTAGCATTGGTTTTTTCCAATATTTGATGGACCTATTGGTGGATGTATTTAATGCACTCAATGAATTTGTTAGCTTTGTTAACTTCAGATTAGACATGAGATGAATCTATGAGAGTTACTGCAAATGGTATGGCCACATCAATGGGGCATAGTGGCCAGAATCCCAATCCCACCTAAAAAAGGGTTGTGGCGAGTTGAGAAATGGAGAGCTATATTTTAGTTGTTCTTGAAATATGGGAGACTTTCATCCCATGTGTGTCGATGCTTTGAGTTGTACATGCGTAAAATGTGTATGATCATCCTATTCACAACCTTTGTTTGGGGGTGGAAAGTCATGGACTTAGTGAGCTTGGTGTCGAGCATTGACTACAAACTTGACCAAAATTTACTTATGAAGCTATTTTCTTGCTCTGAGAAAATGGAATGTGGGATTCAAAAGTTTACCCACACCCATTCAAATAATATCTTAGTAGTGGCTTCTCCTGTGATACTCTTCTTGTAGGTCACTAGAATGACCATTTTAGAGAATCTATCAATAACCATGAAAACATAGTTTTTGTTATGCTTAGTAGAAGGAAGACCTAAAATTTAATCCATGGAGATGGATTCCCAAGGTAAAGTAGGAGTAGGAATAGGAGTGTATAGGCCTTCCTTCTTGATGGTCGGTTTGGCACTTGTGCAGATAGTACAAGATATTATCTACTTCGCAACAACGTGTCAAAGGTTTGGCTAATAAAAATACTTCTATAAAACTGCCACTATTTTCTCTACCCCAAGATGTCGAGTGACCCAAGTAGTGCACCTCAAAAATCATATTGGTACATTCACTTAAGGAACACAGAGGTGTCCTAGGTGGCATAAAAATGCATCTTGGAGGTGAACTTTTGGAACTTGTTTGCCTTCGAGTAGTTTCTAGTATGTGTTTCCAAATTCTGGATCACTCTTGTAAAGATGAGGGCACCCCAGAGCCTTGTTCCCATAAGATTCAAGCACAGTGGCCAGTGCCATGACCAACAGTTGGATAAGGTAGTTTTCAACATTTTTGTCTTTTCCCTTCTTGTAATTAATGTTCAAATGGAACTGTTGTAGGTATGTAGACCATTTCTGATGGCAATCATTCTATAACTTCCATTCTATCTATATGAATTATATGGATGAGTGATCTATTTGGATGATCGTTTCCTTCTGCAAAATGTAATGCTTCCATTGTCGGCATGTCTACACAAGGAAGGCATCTCTTTCTCATAGGTGCGATACTTTCAAACAGTGTCTGAAAGTGTCTCATTGTCATATGCCACTAGATTCCCCAATTGAGTAATAACTACACCAATAACATAGTCGGAGGCATGTGTCTCTATTTGAAATGGTTGTTGCAAGGCTAGTATGGGAGAACTCGAGCAAAGCAGAGGTGATGCTTCAACTCAGAAAAATTCCTTCTCTTGGGGTTCACAACAAAAGACCTTTTATTTTGCTCCTCCCTTGGTGACTTGACTCAATGACCAAGTGATATAAGAGAACCCCAACACAAACTTGTGGTAGAAGTTGGTAAGAACTAGAAAGCTATGTAACTCTCTTAGAGTGGTTGTGGTTGGCCTATCCCAAATGACTTGTATCTCATGCACACCTAACTCATCAATGATGTACCCGAGATATTGAACCTGAATCATACCAAAAGTAATTTCTCCAATTTACACATAAATTATGTTGTCGGTGGGTTTGGAGGACGTGTCCAATATGGTGGAGGTGTTCTTCCATACAATAGTTGAAGGTCATAATTTCATCCAAATACACCAACAAAAATGAGTTGGTGAAAGGTTGGAAGATGTCTTCCATGAGCCTCATAAAGGTCGTGGGGGCATTTGTTAACCTCAAATGCATGATGAGCCATTCAAAAAGGCCCTCCTTGGATTTCAAGGAAGTCTTCCACACATTGGAAGGTTAGATATGTACTTGGTGATAAATGGACTGCAAGTCAATCTTGTTGAAATATTTTTTCCCCTTAAGCTGGTCCAAAAGGTCATCAATGTGTGGGATGGGATATCTGTTCTAGATAGTGATCTTGTTTAACACCCAATAGTCAATACAGAGTTTCCAGGTCCCATCCTTCTTCTCAACTTGGGCTAATGTGCTCTTTATACAAAAGATATTGAAATTTCCTCTTGATTTCATCATTCTCTAGAACTGAGTATTGACAGATCAGTGCATTGGGTAGGGTCGTTGGAAGAGAAAAGTTTGAAAGAATTTGAATGATGCTTGGACTCACCAAGATCCCTTCATATTAAGGGGGGGAATGTTGGCACCTAATCTTTGGGATTAGGGAAATTATGTAAATATTGTAAATACAAAAATAAGGAAGGTGAAGAGACACTAGAATATAATATTCCAAGAGTCTCCCTTCAATGTGTTTATAAATGACCTCTTAATGCAAACAAGCAATTCATTTGGAGTTACCATCACAGACTCACAAAAAAGGATTTATTTTTTTACATTAACTCTTATGTGATGTCTATATATCACTTTTTTTATAATACTTCCATTTAATGAACTTATGACATAGTACATGCATTGATGGAATATCAAATAATACTTCTAATTTTACTAGAAGATAAATAACTCTCAAAATAGATTTCTTAATTCTCAGTAAATCCTTTTATTAATAAATGGCATTATAATATAGACTCTATATTTCTTATTTTTATCAAAACCCTATTTTATAGTTTCGAATATAAAGGCTCTCATATATATATTATATTAACATTTTTTTTATAATTTAAAATATATTTTTATAAATAAACATACTAAAATATTCCCTCAATTTTGGGTGTGAGTTCGACAACACAAGCATTCAATAACTTCAATTAATCTATAAACCTAAGTTTGGATTTAAACGACACATCTTGCTCACATTCCACCATTTCTCAAGTATGGAGCATGGTGGTGGTGGTGGTGGTTGTTGTATAACCACCCTCATTTCTTATTAAAATATCATGGGATTTCAATATGGCTCTCAAATCCTTGAGTTGGGTGAATGTGGTTACTCTACTTAGCTTCACATATTTTCATATGTCTTCTCTACAACATGGGCGAGCTCGCACCCTTCGTGGCATGTGTATGGAGGTGAACATTTTGATTGCAATATTCCACACTGCTTCAAAGTAGTGGTGGAAGATATTGAAGCACGTGAGCTAACCATCTAGGGTGACCATATTTGGGTTATGCATGACCTCATGGGGATCCATTACTAAGAAAAAGAAGATATGAATGTGTTGTTGAAAGGAATTTTGTTGGCCTTGGAATTCCATTTACATCATGCAAAGTAAGCTTACCATCATTTTGCTAAACTAGTGGGTATGGAGCTTCAAGGTTTAGAGACTCCCTCAATCCTTGCATTCTCCATTGCACACAAATGCTCCGCATGGAAAATTTTAAGGATGGAAAATTTTCTTGAAGTTTAAAAACATTCACCAATCTCAGTAATCCCTATGTTTAAAAACATTGGCCAATTAGAAAATTTGGCATGCAAGCTTCGTTTGACGTGTACAATACCTCATTAAAAATATATATCTAATGACTACAACTTATGACTAAAAACATAATCTCAAGCCTCATGTTTTGCTATTTTCCAAGAAAAAGGTCATTTACAGCATCAAAATGGGTCTGGAAGTTCACAACCCAAAAAACTGCGAAAATTAGTAAATTGTGACACAATTAACAAAGCTAGAAAACTTACCTGATCGGGTTGCGTGACGTGGAGAAGGAAGGAATGATCTATCGGCGACGGACGAAGCAGGAAAGTGCAGGCAGATATCAAGGGATTATTGCCACAGGTGAATGGTGCGGCGGGTTGGTAAGTGGAGCATCACGGCAGGTCGGTGGACGGGACAGGAGGGCAAAGACGAGGTGGAGAAATGATGGCGCAGGGATCCGGAATAGAACACAGCGCCAAAACATAAAGAGGAAAGGCATGCAGAGGAGAATTTTAACGAAGCAAGGGTGGCGAGCTAGCCCGAGAGATAAGGACCCCAGTGGAAACTGTCTTGGTTACACAAAGAGGAGCCACAGCACCAAGGAGATGAGCAGGCCTGTAAACCGAGCGGGAGGTGAGCGGAATCGGAGACAAAAGGATAATATGGAAGCTGAAGGAAGCCGGAAAGCTCAGCGCTGGATGCAGAGCAGTGGAATGGAGGATGACCAGAGGAGGAAAGACAAGGACAGAAAGGGTAAGCGGAAGATGGAGGACTGTACACCACAGGGCATCCCTGTGTATGAAGTCTCAGAAGGGGACAGTGAGGAGATGCTGGAAGGTCGGGAGGATTATGACCAGGAGATAAGGCGAAAGGGCCGAAACAAATCCGCGACTGGGAGTGGCGAAGATGATAGAGGGAGTCCGCCAAACATCGCAGGAAGGGGTAGGGGAAGAAACAGGAGAGGGAGAGGCCGTAGGGGTAGAGGAGGCTGGAGAGGGCGAGATGTGGCGGCAGGTCGCAGCCGACGAGGACGACAGTGTAGCCCCAGCAAGGAGGAGGAAACCGAGACAGGGACGCGAGAAGGGACCCGACAGACCAGGAAGACCATAGGAAACAGAGTATGGATAGCATAGAAGGAGTACAGGGAGAAATCAAATCCAAAAATAAAAAGAATTATTGAGAATTGGGAGGAAGAAGCCATCCAGGCCCAGTCAGAGGATGAGATGGAAGATTGGATTGACGTTCTGCCTGACCGTGGGCACACCAGAGGAAGAATGACGCTTTATAATCAGTCCCTGCATTTGTACCGAGTTATGAAAAGGCTCATGGCTAAAGCCATGGAACATATAGCAATGGAGATGGCAGAACTGTCTCAGGGTATCCCGAATTTAAAGAAAGAATTGAAGAACATAGTAATCACTTTGCTGATGCAAGATAAACGGCTGGAGGACCTGCAGTAGCAACTTGAGGCAAGCGGGGTGCTGGTCAAGAAAGAGAAAAAATAGCAAGAGAATCCATAGGACTAGCAATTCTAGGCATGTCCATGATGAATTTAGGAATTGTCATTTTCTGTTTCTGTTTTAGCCATGCTTGAGTCTTCTGTTTAGATATATATTGAGTTGTATGTAGGTAGTAATAGGAGGTGTTACACTGAAATTTGTCACCATGACTATCTGCAGTTAATATGGCTCCATCAATATTCATATTATCCTCCTTGTCAAGCCTCATACCTCTGCTCTTCATGTCAAACTTCAAAAAGAGAGAAAGTCACTTAAAAACATGTTTATCTCTGGGTACGCAGGTTCTCTCTACCTTGCCTGCGTGTACGCATCCCAAACACACTTACCTACGTACTTGTACGCTCTGTAAGCCAAAGGATGGGTGGGTACCCCTGGAAAGGTCAAAAGGCACGAGTTTCATCTTTAAAAAGTTACTTGTGGTCACTTATAGAGCCTTCTAGAAGAATGTTTGACGTGTATTGAGCGCCTCCAGATGGTTCATGCATCCCTATGATAGAGGAACTTATCCCATCAAGAGAGGAGCTACCCCATCCAAAAGAGGGAGTATCCCATTGATGTTGGAACTGAATAACTCCCTCTAGAACACTATAAATACAGGCATTGGGCCAAAGGAGGGGAGGTTGAAAGCTGAACATTCCAAAAGGTAGATGCTGCTGGAATTAGGACTTCCATTGTTAACTTGTGAGGAGAGATCACTATCCTTTCTTGTTGCCATATTGGGAGTGGGTGAGCTTGTCAAAGTAGAGGAAATCTCTTGCTGGACCCTGGGAGGAGCTTGCACAACACCAAGGCTCAGGTTGTAATGGTTCCTTTTTTGTTTCCTTAATACAAATAAGTCCATTCTTCTCAATGATTTGTTGTTAATGAATTATTTCATATACTCCTTGGTCTATATGATGAATATACTTTGTTTTATGAGAATATTCAGGTGCTATGTAATCGTTTGACTGTTAGTGAATGCAGGTCTGAAAGTGAACGAGGAGATCATCCGGATCAACAAGACTGGACTACTACAACAAGCATTGGACCTAAGGTAAGATCGAAAACACTTGATTTCTCATAAAATAATGTATATCTAGAGAAGGATAGCTCTTATTTGGTTTGTTTGTCATTAGAGAGTCTTAGACTCCTAGGAAGGTTAGATTTGTCCGCAAGTATAACTCATTCCGCTTGACAAATTGGCGACTCCACTGGGGAATCCATTGTTGGTCTTGTTTTTTTCCTTGAATCATTACTTTGACCTGAAAAGAGTCTGATTCATTTTGTTTTTTGGTTGTTTAACTTGGTTTTTGGGTGGCTTAGCTTAGGGTCAGTTTAGATCTTAGCTTTTCTTTATTTTACAGAAGTACGCACCCTCTGAGTTAGACACAATGCGTACTTGTACGCACTGTACCTATGCACACAGAGAGGCCACGCACCCGGCTAAACAGGCTGCCTGCGTACCCTGGTAAAATTGAGAAAATTTTCCCTTTTCCCTTTTGAATTTTGTTTTTCTTAGTCTTTACTGCCCAGATCCACTAGTTGACTGTCAAAAATCTTCACCTGCACTTGTTCCATTAGTGTCGAAAGTTTTAGTGAAATTCATTGAGATTTTAAGCCTTAGGGTTTCGATTTTTATTGGTCCTGTAGTGACTTTGGGTTTAGAAGTTGCAAAGCCTTAGATATCTCTGGTTTTGTCAGTCTTCTTAGGAGTTAGAACAGTCGTAAAGTCTACCCGAGTGAGTGACCTACCTTTGTGTTGCCTCTTTGCAAAATTTCGATATAGCTTGTTCATTTAAAGTTGTGAATTTCATTTTCAAAAAGAACAAAAACAGATTAAATTTTTGTTTTGATTAGTTTGTGATTCTGCATAAACTAGTCCTTGGACTGATTTTTGCCAAGTAAAACATCCCGGAATCATCCTAGTAAGATTTTGCTTCTTAGATTTACTTGTTAGTGAAAGATTAGGTAAATTTCCTTAATTTCCTTTGAGTGACTTTTCAGAGATTTTCATAGATCTTGAAATTGCTTTGATTAGATTAGTTTTACATGCTTTTATTAAATAGGAAAATATCAACGATCTCCTTTTCAAAGTTTGCTTTAGAGTAGCATTTGATGTCTTTGAAAGAGAGGAATTTTTTCGTGAAGTAAAGAGTGGTCATGTTTTGTGCGCTTTGAAAGATAAGAGAATTGTTTCTTTGATTGTCTTTTAAGAAAGTTGTTTTTATTGAAAAGATTGCATTCTCTCAACTCTCTTAATTAGAACATTCATTGAAAAGAGAAAATTATCAATCATCTTAGGTGCATCTTTTAGAGAATTGGAGTCGAGTCTATACACCACCAAGTTTCATCTCCATCACCTTTGTCTTAAAAGAACAGCCATTAAAATCAACGCTTAAAGTAAAATTAACTTAGAAATTTTTATTTTTCTAGGGCTCTGAAGCACCAACATAGATCAGGCTAGTGTCTTGGAGTAGGTGAGTAATTAACTCTCCAAGAATATTAAACCAAACAAGTAGCTTATCTTGTGATAGGATAAATCCAGCTGTTACATTTATATTTTGGGAAAGCTCCTCTTAAAGGAGAAGCACGAGCTCGTGTACGGACCAGTGAGGGGATCAATCCTCCGTCATTGGGAACGACGCCAGACATGCACGTATTACAAACGGTAAACCTTAGATTATTGTTGAGAAGCCAAGGGATCACTTATCGGTAAACCTTGGATTGACCATTGTCAAGGAGCCGGTAAGGGGATTGAGCTTGTTACTCTGCCCTTGCGTGCTGTCGGAGTGTATGTTCCCCCAGGTATATTTGTTGCTGTTGGTGACCTTAGTGGCCATAATCTTAGAATTCTACCCAAGGTGACGGTGGCGGGAAGATCCCACTGTACCTGGAGCAGACGTCGGCTAGACTCACTTGGATTTTCTGGGGGGTTCACTTCACTCGAGACGGTTAAAGTGGAAGAACTTGGTCCAGTCTATTCATTAAGCAGGTTGCCGGGGTAACTGTTCCACCCGCTCTTTCTGTACTAAATCCTACGAGGTTAGATTTCATCACCAACTAGTGTTTTTGGTCCGGAAGCTACTGTTTGTGTTTGGTTTGACGCCCTAGATTCTTTAGGCGTGTGTTTCAAAATTGATTGGTTCTTTAGCGACTTTAGGTGTTTTTCTTGAGATTTTACTTTGATTTCGTGTGTAGTAGTTAAAAGTCTTTAGCTGTGGTTGAATCACCGAGACGCTCCCGTAGACTTCAGGGCGAGTCTCCTGAAGTTGTTTCCGTGGCCGATTTATTGAGGCGATCCCGTAGATTACGAGGTGAACCTCCTGAAGAGGTTCGGCCTCATTACGAAGGATTAAAAATCCTTGTCACTCCTGGTGGCAGTAGAATATTTCCGCCTGAAGAAGGGGAGTCTTCATTGGTAGTTCATCGGGATTACCAAGATTTAGAAACAGGATACGATCCTGAAGCTATTGAGGTTTCTGAACTTACTGTTAGTGTTACATCTGTCGGTGATATAGGTGAAGAACCTCAAATATCCGAACCTATTACTCCATCTTCTAGTGTTCCTGGTTCACCTAAGGTAGAAAGAATCATCACCGACGATCTCCCTTCTGGTTTGATTTCTATTGAAGAACTCGCCCCAGAAGAAGATCTAGGTGCTTCTTATCTTGAAGAAGATATACCTTCTCTCGATCTCTGAGAGTGTGAGTCTATATTTTACAGTCCCCCTCGAGCTACCACTTGGTATCTTTCGTTGACCAATTTTTTGGACAACTCAGTCAGTTTTTCTCCACCTCGTTTTCCTTTTCCACCTATAGAGTTTTTACTCTTCCCGCATATATGTCGAGTCCGTCATCTCCAGACGCCTATTTATACGGCGGTCCGTCTGTTCCAGTTGGGTATCAGTCCATTTCTGGTACTTTTTTAGGAGCATCTCCTCGTCCCTATGAACAGAAGTTATTAGCTGGAAGTAGTGGCGATAGTCAGTTGAGTGCTGAAGAAATTCTCATGATGTCAGGTCAGCCTCAAGGCAGTCAGTTACTGCTTGGGGGGCAGCCTCAAGGTACTTCTTATCCGCCTAGGGGGGAACCTCAGGGCACTTCATATTTGCCTTGGGGGTAACCCCAGGGTGCTCAATCTGTGTCTGGGGGGCAACCTCAAGGACAGTATGTCCCTACGGGACAATACCTTCCTCAAGGTCAACCCCAGGCCCAATATGTGCCCCAGGGTCAACCCCAGTATTCTTATGTACCCCAAGGTCAACCTTCATATCCATATCAACCCCAGGGTCAATATCCATATTTACCTCAAGGGCAGCAACCCCAGTATCAGTATGTGCCTCAAGGCCAATATGTGCCCCAAGGCCAGTATCAACCGCCTTCAGGTCAACCCTACTATCCATCTTACCCTCAACATGGTTATGGATCTCCTTATCCGCAAGGTCAATACCCTGGAACGAATTTGGTGTGGGATTCTTCAGAAAATCCACAGATGTTGCAACCGAACATGCAGTCGTCTTCCCAGCCTGGATAGGCCGCTGATCCATCTCAGCAACCCGTCCAGTCTATGGCGTCTTCTGCATCTTCTGTAGTCTCTCAGACTGGGCCTAGTACTCCCAGTACTCCGCCTCGAACGTCTGCTACGACTACTTCAAC
>APFE030959364.1:0-22154 GCA_000404065.3 Pinus taeda
GTTTGGGTAGTTCCTCAAGGGTGCAAACCCTTCTTCACGTCCCTTCCGCTCCTTTGCCCTGCAAAAACAACAATTCCAAGGAATGCAGCAGTATATGGACAAAGATTCACGTAAAAATCATCTTTATGTTATATAAGAAAGGAGTTAGTTATAAACTTTTAGACATCCATTCATACATGAAATTCAAACATGAACATCATTAACATAAAGAAAGAAGCATATCGGGAACAAGACATGTTTCTTTATTAGACAAATAGAATAGTTCAAAAAGAGCAATATCACCTGAACCACTTCTGCAGGCTCAAAGCTCAGCCTCCTTCTGTATCTGTCCCGCCTCAAGCCTCTAGTAGGTCTCCTTCCAATACTCACTCCAAGATGTCATAACTAAGGGATGAACATCAAATCACAAGGAAACAAGGGTTTCCTATACAAAATGGGGGAAGTGCAGAAGGAACAAGGGTCTCCAGACCTGATCAGGGGGAAATCTCAGTATAATAACCTTTCTCTATATTCTCTCCTCCTTTAGGCCTTCCCTTTGGTGTCTTTTTATACCAATTCCAAAGTAGTTTTTTAGTTAGGAATTGGTTGGGGACAGTTGAGGCCACGGGCACTAACAGGTGATCAGCAAGTCAAACCCGCGATCTCCGCCCGAAAATAAGGAGTTTTATATTTTTTTAAGTGTTTTAATACATATACATGGGTTGGGTATATATGAACCCGCGTATACACGCGTTTAACTCAGGGCAATGTCGCGTACAGGGAATAAAACACTGGTTTTTAGATTTTGGACCAGGTCTGGAAGGAGGGGTTTCCCTAGGCCATGAGTGCAGCATCACAAACCATAATAGTGAGATTTGGAGCTATAACACTAGGATGTAATATGCCACTGTCACATGGAAGCATTATGAGTATGTCATCGGAAATCAACCATCTTCTTCAACTCTAGTAGCTAAGAGGATCAACTATGTTGAGGATGATATTCCTATTTCAAAATTCATGGGGTGTTTCAAAACTAGATCTATAAATATATCAAACACTCGCACTGGTCCAAGTGGCAAGCCTCTGAATTTAAGCATTCCCGCATAATATTCAGCCAGGCGCAATCTTATCAGCAGTGGAATTTGCTGAGAATTACACATATTCTCCTCCAACAAAGATATAGAGTGAGTATTATCACTCAGACCAAGTGTCCATATTGGTACGTGTTTTATAAAAACATGCACAATTCAAAATTGATGGTAGGGGTAGCACTAATGAGTCACATTGTTGGTGTATGTTTCTCGAAGGTAGTTCTTGGCTGTGAAACTACGCCAAGAAACCAACTCGACCAAACCTTGGGTTCAAGCTAGCCCTCGAGCCAGAGGTAGCTTCGTCAAGTGTTACGAGATTTTTTTAACGTTGTTCACTGTCATTGGACAACAACCTTTGAAGCACAATGGCCAGATATACTATTTTTTTTTAGGTGGTTGTTGATTATTATCCAAACTTTGCTCAAAAATAAATCCCTCTCTTGAAAAAACTTGATCAAAGTACCAACTTCTAGCTTTGATAGAATAGCATACTTTAGAGAGTTTGGTAGATGAATAAAATATAAATCAAATAATTAAGTATCCATATTGAATACTTAATCAACCAAATATGGTAGATGCATGTAGAAGAATTCTACAGCCAAACATATATACATTCAAGAGATGACAAAAGACACCAATTAAACGATGTAGAGGAGCTAATTTAAACAAGTTGTTCAATTAGCTAATCTCAGCGTAGATGATAAATTTGTAGCGGGCTATGAGGGATTTTAATACTAAAACCTAGCCTTGCCCTAAATCCTATGTTACCTTGAACATATACATAAACAAATTATGAAATAACATGGAAAAACATACATGAGAAACAATTTCTATCAAGAAACTAAAGCGATAATACTTCAATTAAAATTCTTGTAATAAAAGTCTTTACAGAAATGGCAGGGTTTGGCAATAAAACAAAACCCTTTTACAATGAAAATGGAAAAATATATAGGAAAACATCTTCCTCAAACTGTCACTAGTTTATAGAAAAGAAATCCTATCAAATAAACTAAAAGTACAATATGCTGCAAAAAATCTGGAAATGGGATAAAGTCTTTTGCCTTTAAATTTCGGATTGATCCTTTAGTTTTTTATTCTTCTACTAAGAAATATGAAGTTGTTTAAGATTATTCCTTGTAAATTTGGAAATTATTGCTTGACTATTGATTTTTTTCCCTCAAATCTAGAAATTAGCTCACTAATTGCTGATTGATTTCCTTTATTCTTGAAAATGGTTGCCCACTTTTTGGCACAAATATGCCTTAATCTTCAACCTCTTGGTCTTTTACCTCATAATATAGAGGTTGTTAAAGTTGCTCCCTAAAACTTAGTTAATATTCCCATAATCTGGTTGAATGATCCCTTTTTATATAATTAATTAATCCCCTGTCATTTGATAAAATTCTTTGATAATTCAATTATCTTAATTATCCTACAAGTGCTTAATCATTGTCGAGAAATATGAAAATAACTTGGAAATCATTGATTGTTTTGTCACTCTTTAATTTTCAAAAACATAAATCTTAAATTTTTGGGAATAAGATATTTGATAAAAATATTTCCCAAAAAATTATAAAATCATATTTCCATAAATGAAAACTCAAAATATTTCCTCAAATGATTTTATCTCGTAAAACCATTCATTGTTTGAAATCCATGTCTTGTTTTGACATGTAAAATTGGTCCTTATGAATTTCATAAATCAAATCCCAAAATATTGCTTTGTAAATCCCTCCATGTTTTTGAAAACCATGTCTTGTAATACTTCTCCATTGTAGCATTTATTTGTTTATGAATTTCAGAAATGAAATTAAAAACAATTTACCCAAACCATTCACTATTTTCATATTTAGTTTTGCCCACTTTTGGTATACTTATTAAATAAATGAAACTTCATAAATAATTCTCCTTTTTCTGTGAAAAACATAGAGAAAATTCATCCTTTAGTTGTGCAAAGGGTTAGATGGAATTGTATTTAAAGGAAGGAATTTTCCAAGGCAAGGATAAGATTGAAGGAAGGTGGAAAATTTTGGCAAATTTCAAAAAAAATTGTAACTTTTAAAAGTGTCAAAAAAAGTTACAACACACGTGATGTGATTGAGAATAATCACTTTTACATCAATGATGATTATGATCACGACACATTGTTCATGCAACATTTTTTTGCCCTAATTTATGAATCATTAAAAAAATGGCATACCATTCAAGATGCATTGGATATGGTCAAATGGTTGTGCAGGGAAGTTCAGGTCAGCACACATTTTTTATTGGTTGATCCAACTACACAAGAAGACAAAAATTCAGCATACTTAGATCTACTTTGAAGCAGGACATGGAAAGGGTGAGCATGATGATGCAAGTGCTTGTGTAAAGCAAGAACTTAGGAGGTACCAAATGAGTCATGATGGAGATCGACTCAAATCATCACTAGAGGTGGTCAACTAGTGCAGATCCCATTTAGGACATGAAGGTCACGAATCTATAAGGTCTATGCATAGGTTCTTCTAGAATACTTAACTTGGGAATGTGAATATATCCGTTCATTGGTATTGTAATATTGTAGAAGGAATAAGGGAATTACACTCAGTGAGGAGAAAAGACATGGGGGAAATATTTTCCATTGAGACAAGAAAATTTTCATGTTTTGTGAGTTTTGTATTGGTGTTCATGGATGTAGACTTGATCACTGTGAAAAACACAAGTACGTGAAAAGATGGAAATATGTCCCTCTTAATCCAAAGGGACCTCATCCAATTCTGACGTGGCAAGAGATGCACGATGAAGAGGTCATTGTTTCACTTGACCATGATCGAGTCTTTGATATTGTAATGGAAGGTATGTGGCCCATCTATCATTAACAATTTCACCTATAACTTGAAATCTTGAACGTATTTAACTAATACATATTATGTATTTTGGTTGTAAGCTATGTTTTTTTGTCACTGCCTATAACACCCTCCTCCCAAACCTACCCAAGTAACTTTCCAACCGGGGTAAACATGTGATGAGAAATCACTATGATATTATTTGACTCCCTATGTGTTAGTTAAGGAAGTGGAACTGGTAGAACACATCACACATACCTTCCGCATCAACAATAGAGCTCCCAGGAGCCATCTCAACCACTCAGGTAACTAGCCCCTAAGGCCAAATGAAGTTCTAGTACATCAAACCCTTGGACGCTCCCTCAATATGGACATGCGTGCATCCAGGAGGCTCCAGACGCTCCCATAGCATGGGTATGCATGTGTTTTGGGACTTTTCTATTCAAATCTATGCCTGCAACTCTGGGATTTGTGCCACTTTTTTAGTCCCATAGCCCGAGTCACTACCCAAAAGTCGATGACACTCTCAGAACTAAAAGATGAAAATATAATAATGATACAAATGAAATTACTTGAAAAAGGACTAGATTGAACCCCTACTAACCATGACAGGCATTTCATCAAACATGCCACAAACATGTAATCTACATGTTTAAACAACATATATGAGCATAGGGGTCTCATACTTATCTGAGATTTGCAAAGAAGCATCATTCCCTTATATCATTAGTTTCATAATCATCTATTAGGTCACATATCCATTGTTCATTCATTTACACATTAAAATATGATTAGAGCCATATGTCATCATTTTCATTAACCATGCTTATAACCACCAGTTAACCAGAGATATATTAATGAGGAAATAACCATTAAAGCCACATAACATAAAGTACCTTTTCTCATGAATATACCAAGGGAAGAAGCTCTTATTAACATATGCAAAATGTAACTAGGTTTGGGGCTTCTACGATCCACCTGACCATAGATTGGCTGAACCAAATTTCTCTTCATCCAATCACCCATGTGCCATATTTCAAGCATGAACATGGGATCTCATGAGACAAATCCATCAAAACTGAACCAAGGCTTCTAGAGGCCAAACCACCTCAACCCTTAACCAGTGATTC
This sequence comes from Pinus taeda, assembly GCA_000404065.3. Classification (NCBI taxonomy): domain Eukaryota; kingdom Viridiplantae; phylum Streptophyta; class Pinopsida; order Pinales; family Pinaceae; genus Pinus; species Pinus taeda. The sequence goes on from APFE030959364.1 coordinate 5,026, forward strand.
CACCTCATGGTCAAACATCACAAACCATCACTAGATTTGTCTCTGCACAAGCCTTCAAGGGCTCTAGAGTGTTTGTTCCAACCCAACTTCCAGGATTAGTAAGTCAACCCACGGTTGTTGTCGGGCTATAGAGCATTTGTCCAACTATTGACGGTGCTAGACTTCCCAACATGTAAATGGATCTCCTTGGTAACATGTTCCAATTAGATCACAGACCGTTTTGTAGGAGTCCCAGTAGTGGGTCACAAGGTAATACCTTGACCGCGATGTCACACAGAGGAAAGTAAGATAACTTTGTCAGTAGCAAGGGCGCGACCGCTGCAATAAGTCAAGGAATATGAATGAGAGGTTATAACACATGGGGAGTGAGATGAGTGCGCCCCTTGGCAACTTGTAGCAGTACTCAGCTGAGAAAAGAACACATGATCGAAGATGCATAAAAAGCTGGAAAGCAGATCAGTTGGCAATCCAAAGTGATGGTTAAACCAACAGCACATCTGCAACAAGATTCATATAATCACATACAAAGTAGTTCATACACAACTACGTAAGTTAAACAACATATATTTCTACGCAACCGGAGCAGTTCAACTACAATAACATATGCATGAAAATGTGTTTCCTCTTATTATATAAATAAGTGTAAGTCCCAATCATACAATACATCCATGTAAACCTACTAGCCCCAATAGTGGAATGTAACAACCACATCCATTTGCTCCTCCAAAGAGATGTACTAGCTCCGTGCAATGGAGAATCCAAGGCACGTTACAATATTGTCCAAGATTTCTTCAAGATAGTCTTATCAGAAGCATGGTTGGCCAAAAGCCCTTACAATGAGTTATGAGGGACTATTTATAGCAAAGGGTGGGGTGACCCTTGACATTCCCCTTTATGACCGTTCAAGTATCCTCTTCGCTCTTCACCTACTCTATGACTGTTACATCTGACTATTGACACTTGACTTACACTTGACATGACTTAACATTACAATGCACGTGTTCCCATGTGAGACAAAATGGCTTGAGAAAGTCATGCAAGAGATCACTGACACTCGGTCAGTTTTGATGAGACCAACTCTTTGATATGCTTCTGATGGTGAAGATGGCAAGCCGATGCCAAGCTTAGTCATCCGTGATGTTGTGCATGCAACCCATGGTGACATCTTGCTAAAGAAAACTCTTGCCTCTGTTGTATCTAGTGCATTGGTTGACTTCCTTCATCCAACTCATTTGCTAACATGCGCATGGTCATCTTAGGTGAGGTTGAACCGGCACACACTGTGCTGATCTTCAAGTGTGTGCTAGTGGTCATGCACATCAAATTGCCTAAGTACATGTTCAAATCCAGTTGGACTTGCTTCTTGACTTCACCTTGGTGAGTGTCATGAATGGGTTGGATTGCATACATATGCACAATGACATGCACGTTTTTGAATCCCTTGCATGCAATCAACAACACTTCTCACCATGTCTGCTCCATGCCAGCTGCTGGGATGGATCTTTAACTTGTACAGGCACATTTCATCTGTGAGTGCATGTTGCGCACACTATTGTTCCTGTTCCTACAACAACTCATTCATCTGTCTGTGCAACTTAATGTTCTTCCTTGAGTTGCTACTTCAACACATGAAACTCCTTCTTTGTTCCATTCTCTATCTTTGCGTGATCTTCATGTCACGTCGTCGCCTCATAGCCTAAGTCTCCCAGGTTTCTTTCATCATCAGTGGATCTTCTTGATCTTACTGCTTTGTTTCGCATCTGTGTTGTCAACAACCTTCCTCTTGCATTCATTGCATTCATTGTGTTCGTTGCATTTGCTGCACTCGCTACGTTCGATATGCTGCCTCTATCTGCTATTCATGGTGCTACTCGTTGTGATATATTGATTTTATTATCTACGAACAACTCGATGTCTTCGTGAGTAGGCAAGCTCATAAACATTTTGTCGACTACATCTCTGAGTGTGATCTAAGAGGTGCCTTCGACTCTTCCCTCTTGGAAACCATTGCACATGTACTGTTGAGAGGCAAATGAATACCTGCAATACCTAGAGACATGGCAACCCTCATGGAAAGCAATTTGTCTGTCAATAACCAAAATTAACTTGAGAACTGACTTGCAACATATATGTGTGACTGATCATGAATGTTGCGCAATTTCGGCCGGGAGGTCAGGAGACTGACTGCCAAGACTGCGTAAGGCACAGTCTGGGCTACTGGGACACTGACTGACTGTTGGAACTATGCAATGCACAATCCAGTTTGGCTTCTGACTACTGGAATTGTGCAATGTGCAATCTCAGCTGGCAATGGCTACAGGCTCAATGACTGCATTACATAATTTTATGGGCCAGTAGTCACTGTCCCTCATAAATGTGCAAAACAGACCTAGGGGATAGTCACTGGGTAGATATTCACATTTCCTGAGAGGAAGATAGAGCCTTCCCTCTCAGGATTGTGCAATGTTGTCTTGGTGAGGCAGAGTTCGTGCCCAAGCTGCCTAGGCTTGCCGACAGGCAACTAAAAGTGAATGTGAGTGTGAATGCATGGTGATACTAAGTGTAAGAATAATTGAATGATCATGCATGAAAACAGCAAATGATTGATTCAGAAAATGGAACAACATGCATGTGGGTGAGGCGAGTTACCGAATCGACAACCGTTCGTGAAAAGCAATTTCATGCATGCAACCACAATGAAAAATTAAACAGTGATAGGACAAGCTAATATAAATGTAAATGACAACAAGCACTCCCTAAAATCAAGCAAACAACACTCACACAAGCGAAAACACAAAAAGTGACAGAAATGCAACACAAGGCATGGGAAGTGAGCTTACCCCAAAACAGCTGAGTTGAATGTGCTAACAGCTCCTAGATGTGATGTGGGATGTCAGATCTGAAAGGTTGATGTGAGAAATGAGCTTTGCAGTGTCTGGTTGATGAGTTTTGATAACATTGAGGTTGTGACACAAGTGCCACAAATCTAGGGAAACTGACACTTGGAGAGAGGTTTCTAAAATGATCCTTGCATGCAACCTCTAACTACTAGAAAAAGATCCCTAAAATAAGGGATGCCTTTGCATGTTGCCTTGGGAGAAGCAACCCATGCATGCAAGTCATTTTTGCTCGGTCCCGGAGGGAACCAATCAACTCAACTACACATGCAAGAGACTGCTCGATTGCTAGGAGAAAATGTGCATTTCTGGCTGGGAGCTGGGCTGGTTGCCCAGGAGATTTGCACAAATTCTGGGTTGAGCAACCCTGCTAGGGAAAATTTTTCAATTCCTACTATGAGTGTTAACTGGAAGAATTGTGCAATATTGGAGCCCAGCAGGCTGCCAGATAGGATTGCACAATTTCTAGAGGAAGGTTGACTGCCCTCCAGGAATGCACAATTTTCTTGGGGAAGTTGGTCATCCTGCAGCTGGACCAGGTTCAGGTGAACAACCTGTGAGGGGAACGCATAAAGCTATGATCGATAGGTTGCCTCCGTGCAAGAAAAACATTGAATCTTGTGAACCTAATGAAGCAAGACAAGATTCTATGAAGGTTGGAAGGGAGGCTCCAAAATGAAGCTAAGGAAAAATTTTGGAGGGTGGTTCTAGCCACTACAACACCAACCAAGGCTCCATGACTAGTAACTGAACCCACTAAGGGATCTAGAGCATTTGTCCAACCAAGGCTCTAGGACTAATAACCCAACCCAAGCTGTTACAGGCCTTCTAGAGTGTTTTTCCAACCAAGGCTCTAGGAACTAATAGCTCAACCTAAGCTAACTAAAACATGACAGCCAACCAAAAAAACAAATAAATGATCCCACAACACCATGGCTATCCAGGAAATGGCAAGGCTTGGAAAATCCACTGTCAATCCAGGAAATCCTCCATGCCAATGATAGATCATTAATAAACCACATGCATATTCCATGCATGCCAAAACAATAAAGGAAATAATACATGCAACTCAATACTTGTAAGAAAAACCCATTGTAGTTGTTGATCCTAATGTCCTCTTGTGCTTTCCTTCTTTTCCTTTTCCTTCTTGCTCCCAATTCCAGGTATGCCAACCTCCTCCAAGAGTGCTCCAATAAACTCTAAGTGTCCAAGAGTATGAGGGAGAGAGAGAGAGAGAGAGAGATTTGAAGAGAGCTCCACCAAAACCTATCAAAATCTTGCCAACTAATCCTCATAAGCCTTTCTATCAACGAGGCCTTTATTTTCTTCATTTTCAATTATTTTCCTTCAATTTCCTCCTCACATGCAACCTATGACCCTTCACCTCTCTTTTCTCCTAGTTTCCATTATTTTCATAAACAAATGTGCCAAAATTTCCATTTTTCCTTTCCAAATCCTTTGCCATTGTCTTTTCAATTTCCTTAGCCATAATAATCAAAATGAACACACACTAGGATGTTTTTACCACCATTCAACTTGGAATACGTGTCCCATGACCTTGGTCTTATATTTTTTGCCTTTATTAAATTTTACATGGAATTTTGACCAGGGTTGTTATAGAACCCTCCCCCTTAGGGGAACACCATCCTCATTGTTCAATGACACCTATAAACCAACAAACTCGTAGAAAACAAAACATAGTTCCTATTGTCACTTACTGCAAAATGTGTTTCCAACTATCCAAATAGTAAATGAGAAGTGAAGTTTGCAGTATTTTTCCAAGCAATAGAAGGACTCAAAGCCTAAATCAAACCCTATCCATTAGAAAGTTCTCTGAATAAGCTTGTCAATGATATGTGGAAGTCAAAATAGGAACATCTGGATCAAAATATATGGTTTGTTGAAGTTCAAGGATTGAAGCCTTAGGAAGGAATATCGTAGATCGCATATCGGAGGTCCAACAACATCAAAGATCAGTGATTGCAAATCGAAGCATCAGTCATATCAACGATCGCAACATTAGAGCATCAGGAATATCCACGATCACATATTAGAGGTCAGGTATTAGCGCATCACAACATCGGAGCTCGGAGGAGATAAGAACGTCGACAATCGAAGGATCATAACTTCTAAAAGTTCAAATCTTTAAGAAGTTGCGATATTGTTAAAAGTTTTGATAGCATTAAAAACCATCGAGGAGCTCCAATAAGGATTAACAAAGGATTTCATCACAAAACCAAAGGTGGACGGGCCCTTTTCTCTCTCTTCTAATAGGACATGTTGCATCATATGATTGGTTCTGATAAGCTACACGTGGTAGCATATGGTTGTGTCTGATAAAGACATGTGACAGACAATTTTGGTGCTTTGAGGGGCCTAAGGGGGAAAATATGGGTGACACGTGTCACCACTCAGGAATTGCCACATAGAGTGATGATTTCATATTGGAGGTTGTCATATCGGAGGTTCAGGATGTTGGAACTTTATAACAATTGGCAATTGAAAACGTGTCGATAAGGGGGCTCCAATATTAGGGCTAGCACATGGTCGAGAAGAACTTATAGAACCGAGGGTGTTAAGCTCTTAATAAAGGAAAAATGGCCCCGAGGCAGGAACAAAATTCCCTGGCGCCTTAAGTCTAAGCCTCTGGTCATCGCACCCAGCCCCATGGAGGAAAATAGAAAGGGGCTAAATAAAAGGGGCCAAGGACATCAAAACTTTGTTTTCGTAATGTCTTTAGGAACAAAACTCCTAATGAGTAAAAGCTCTCATATAACACTATTGCAATAATACAGGGCATATTGAGCTTCAATAATGTAATACAAAGAGTAGTGATATGGATGAGTCAGTAGATGTGATTCTGTGACACCACTAAGGCCACCACAACTGATTGCTCCCATCTCTAGAAAGTGGGAAATTCAAGTTGTTAAGGGGAAATCAATAGGAGAATCGACTAAATAACTAAAGAGGAACATTGTGGCAAAGACGTGGCCTGATCAGAGGTCATCACAGGAATGGCAGGGAGATATTTTCCTCAACCATCATTAAGTTTTCCTTATTTCCTTTATTCTATTATTTATGCATTTCAAATAAAGGAATCAAATCCTTTGTAATGATTTGGGCATAAGACCTTTGCACACTAAGATAGCTAGTCGATCAAACAGCTAGATCTCGATTAAGATATTTTGTAACTACTTTCAAAGCTCCGCCTCTCCTTATAAAAAGAGGAAAGAAACACTTAACAATGGTTCTAGAATTATGCACCCAAGAGGCTTGCACTTTGGTTCAATTTTTTTGATCATAAGGTCCTTAGGTTATACAATTTCTAAATGTAATGGACTAATAATTTGTACTCCATCTTCAAGGATTAATAAAACTATTTTGTTGATTCCAATTAAAGCAATGTGTAGTATGTTTCCCCCTTTTTTATCACTTCATGTATGTCTTTCCTCCTATGAAATAGTGTAATCAAGTTGTTTGATCACTTTCTTTATGGTTGTATGTTTGTTGCTAAGCAGTAAAATGTAATTGTGTTAACTACATATTTACTCGTGTTATTTAATAGCCTACAGTACCTGTATGTGCATATATTTACTTATTGTGGTTTGGTGACAAATTTATTCATGAGTCATAGAGTTTGAGACCTTAATTTGCACTCCACTCTTTCTACATTTTCATCTCCTCACTCTTCCATATTTATGTTGGATATTGTTGCTTATGATTATGTGCTATTCCCAGCACTTGGCATCAATTCGCTTCCTTTCCTTCCTCGTGTTTATCTATACTAGAACAATGTTAAGCTACCTATTGTTATGTGTTGGCCACCAGAACCATGACATTTCTCTTTGAGATTAGCCATATTTACCCCCTAAGTATTCAGATCTATGTGTTTTCTTGGGTTTACCTTGATGAAGGACTATTGAACCAAGCCCATGAATTATCCCTTTTCAAACTACATGACATGTGGAGTGCAACAGAAAGCCTTTAGATAATCTTCAAAAGCACTCCTCTCAGATTCCCTAGGCACTAGCCCTTTTCTTTCAACCTAGGGATTGTCTCTAGGAGGCTTCTACATCTTCTGAAGCAATTGTGTGCCATGATATAAAAATAGCTACAACATTTTCCATGGAACTTTATAACACAGCTCGTTGTAGTATTTACAATGACCACCGTTGAAACATGACAAACATATAGTTTACTGGAGCTTTATAACATAGTTCATTACGGTATTTACAATAACCACATATGCACATACACATTTTCTTCAACCAACAAACGACCATACTGTCTATGGAGTTTTATAAATCCAGCTCGATATAATGTTTACAATAATATACACATACACACATTTTGTCAACCAACAAATAAAAGGATACGATGCCTGCATACACAACAAGGGAATCCATAGGCTCACACCTCCACCTTTAAAGTAACACCAAGATTAACCTCCTTCCCAGGAAGTACAGAATCCACTACCAAAGTCAAAGACTGCATCAAATGTCTAGCGCTACAATCCAGCACCACTTGACCTCTCAATGAAAAGTTACCAGCTCATTTTTCTAGGGCACACTCCCAATGTGCATCTGATTCCATTTGGAAATTCTAATGACCAAAATAAATCCATCCTCGACCTTCCCTTCTCTACTACATAGTCCCTCAAGAAGTCTGGTCACCCAATCCATGCAATCACACACCTTCTAAGTTCCACTAGTACCCCCATCACGGGCAGTCCATCCCTTCGCAAGGCTTCCTCGCATTAGAAGATTTAAAAACCAATGCATATATGTGCCTCAAAACCATCATATTGGTCATAGCATGCTCATGGAAATTAATGAACACTATTAGGTACCAGTGTCTCACAATGGTCCTGCTTCTGAATACTTTACCAACATACTTTTTCTTGTTCCAATTTCTTTCACTGATGCTGCTAATCCTTGTAGTTAGTCTTAACCACCCAACCTAGGAATTTCCCATGCTTTCTTGTAAGAAGCACATAACTGCCATTAGATTTAAAATAAATTGAAATAAATTCACATCACACCTCATCAGTAGCTCGTTAATAAGGTACACTTACAATCCTATTTACTTCTTACACAACAAGTCAAACTAGCATCTTTGACCAAATCACTATGTATAAACACATCACATCAGGTTAGATCAAAACAAAACCATCATAGATAAAAATCATAAATCAAATGTAACCATCATAAACCGGAATCATATAGCACATGTAATCATCACATACTAGAATCATAAAGCACTTGCATAATAAAATTGAAATAAAATACAAATATGTATCCTTTAATCAATCCTTAGCTTCTACCTTTGTCTTTATTCCACACACACTCTGAATCGGTTGCCACACCCGCAAAACACCTAGTGCCTTATCCTCAACCATGTACACATACACATGGTGTGCATCACACACATACAACCAAACACAACTTACAACACCATGCAATACATGCACATACACCTGACATACAACACATGCACCTACACCTAGTGTACAACACAACACAATACATATTCCTACATCTCTAGTATAAACCACAACACATTACATACATCTACACCCGATGTACAACACAATACATATATGTACACAAATTACAATACAACGAATACACATGCTACGATACCATCACTACACAATGCACATACATATCACTACATGCCCGCAACACAACATGTATGACATGCACACAATACCACATGTACACTAGTACCATATGTACAACATGTATAGAGTACCACATGTACACCACACCACCTACACAATATGTGTACAACATCACATGTGCACAACACCACCTGCACAATGTGTACACAATGACATATGTATACAGTGTCACCTATACAATGTGTACACAATACAACATGTACACAACATTGCATGCATGGCATGTATACGACACCACATGTACACAGTTCCACATGCACGACATGCACACAACACCACCTACACACAGCACCACATGTACAACATGTACATAGTACCACGTGCACACAACACCACATTTACAGTTATGCACACAACACCATATATACATAGTACCATGTGTACAACATGCACACAACACCATATGTACGTAGCACTGCATATACAACATGTACATAGCACCGTATATCTAACATGCACACAATGCCATATGTACACAATACCACATATCCAACATGTGCACTATATGATATGTACACAACACTGCATATCCAACATGCACATAGCACCATCTATACCCAGTAGTGCATATTTAATATACACACAAAACCATATATACAACAGTCATACAACATCATATGTACACAATAATACATATACAACATTACACATCACCATAGGTACAATCATTGAATATTCAACATGCACAACATATACACAACAATATAATTGCACATCAAAAACCATACGACCTCTACCAAGCAACCTTGCTTTCAGTGTCTCTCCACCATCCATGCTTATCCTAGCATGTCGCAAAGCACATTGTTTTCATTTTGTTGATGTATCCTTCAGCATTACTTTTCATAACATAGACATAGGCATAATACAAGAATACAATATCGATTCAAATCCACATGAAACTGACCTCATATATTTGTCATGACTACTCTTCCCACTTGATTCCTCATAAACTGGGAACCTCTTTATGCCATTCACCTACATAAGCAATCATTCCTCCACAAGAATTATGCATGGTGGCCCTATCATGCAATGACATACATACATACATGTATACATATAAATTTCAACATAAAAAAATCATGATCCCTGAAGACCCTGTCAGATAACAACATACATACATACGTATATGCATATAAACATTAGTATAAAGCAATCATGATCACAGCATAAGTACTATACATCATAAGGCCAAGGTTAAGAGAACTTCATTTATTCATACACAACATGCATGAAATTGAGAAAAACAGTTCCCAAGATAGCCAAGAATTTTTTTACCTTAAACCCATTTACTTTACTTTCTTGTTACCTTTCTCATGACTGTCCTATCACTTTCCATTATCCCAGTGGACCAAACCAATCCAATTGGTTGTAATATTATTTCCATCAAATTCCCTTTACTCATGCTCTGAGCTTCATTTGAGTCTCATATTACCTGATGGGGTTCATTTAGCTTCCCCTGAGCTCCATTAACTTTCCTCTTTCCCAACCAATTCCCAAGAATCAAAACTTAAAATGCAGGAACAAGAAACAAACAAGAAGAAGACCATGAAAACTAATAACAACATGAAACCACAACAAAGTGGCAAGGCCTTTCACTAGACATAAACAAAACCTCAAATCAAGCTCAACAGATCATAAAATACCAACAACACAAACTAACAATAGACACCATGACTCAATCCCATTGTTCCTAAGGAAAGCTCAACCTAAGCCTTCTTCAAGATTTCATGGCAACCTCTCTTTCCATGCAACTCCCTTCATCACACTATCATAAACACATAATTGTCAATGTATAAATAAATATAACAATATACCAGTGTAGCTGAACACATCTGTGTCATGTATCAAGGGACTCTAATTCCCTTGATAGATCTAGCTATAACTAGACACCAATTTTTATACCTGTCAAATACATGTCCATGAATATAGCACATATCCACATACTTCTAGACAAATTAGGGTTAAGAAGACTTCTTGTATGCACATCACTCATTCGTTTGTAATTACGGTTTCCAAACATAGCCAAAGGAATTCTCACCCAATTCCTTTATTTTATCTTTACCTTATTGCAACTGAGTCTTACTATGTACTTTCACATCACCAAATGGATAGTTATATAAACAAATCAACTATTACCTTGTCATGCTAATACCAAGCACGTTTCCTGCAACTGTTCACACATGTCAATCACATGTTCCAAAGATCAAGGCAACATATCTATTACTTGGAAATCAACCTTCACCAAGTCCAACATCCATTTCATAATCAAAATCAGCTAACATTCATCAGTCGTAATACATAATATTACACTCAAGTACATATCAGTTGTCTCAACACATATGTGTTAGTATGACCATCTTAAAACAAGATCATTTCTTCATGCAATCTTATAGACACATACTCATATCATGCAATTAATCAAACATTCAAACAAACTATAAATGTACCATGTTAGATAAATCAACTAGATGACATAATAGACACCAAACACTCAAACACCAAATAGACGACCTAATCAAATAGTCAAGCACCAAATATATGACATAAGCAAACTCATACCTTAATATATCTCAAGGGAGGCTATCTTGTCTGCACAGTCAATCTAGTTAGAATGATATAACTTCACAATGCATCATCTCAAACACAAATAATATCATGATATCCATAACAGTAACTAACTAACATGTTCACATCATAAGCTCATAAACATTTGCCGTTCATGCATAACAATCACATATATACGATCAATTTGGATTATTACAACATAATGTCACAAATAAGTTGACTCATACATGAATGTTATAACCCTAACCATCTGCATAGCCCAATCCAATTTAGCATGATACATATAACATCAAGATATTAATGCTATAACCCTAATCATCAAGTTAACTAACATATAACAACAATAATTTAACATATAACATGTTCATCAACAACATATAACATAGTCATCAAGCTAAATAAAAGTTAACATATAACATATTCATCAACGACATATAACATAATCATCTAACATAAAATAACAACAACAATGGATACAACCACAGGGTACTATCATCCATGACTATTTGGCACATGTATATATGACTACATTGATCAACTAGCCTTTATCACATATGCAACCATCATAATAATAGAATGGCAAACATATCAGTAACCTGTTGATGGTGTTGGACCCACCAACATGTCAGGGGATCTCCCCAGTAAGAAGTCACAACTAGATCTCGGACCATTTGGTGTAGGATTCCCAGCAGTGGGTCGTACGATATCGCCTTGACCACGATTACGCTCAAAGGCAAGTAAGATATCCCTATTGTTAGCAAGGGTGTGACATGTGCAACAAGCCAAGGAAGGTGCATGAACGGTTCTAACACACGGAAAGTGAGGTAAGTGTGCCCCTTGGAAACCTATGAAAGCACGCCACTAAGAAGGGAACGCATGAGCGAAGATGCATCACAAACTAGAAAGAAAGTAAGCTAACATCCAAAATGATGGTTAAACCAACAACACATTTCAATAATATTTGTACATACATATACAGAAAGAGTTTATACACACACGTGTAAGCAAATAGATACATATATCATTAGAGTAATCAAGATAGCTGAAATACAATAACAACATATGCATGAAACGTGATGGATTTGTTATATTAAGAATTGAAAGTTCCAATCATAAAGTACAACCATGACCGGCCACTAGTCCTGATAGTGGAACGTTACAACCACTGTCACCTGCTCCTCCAAAGATATGTACTAGCTCTACACTGTGGAGAAGTCAAGGCTCATTATAATACTCTCCAAGCTTTCTCTAAGATACTCCTATCAGAAGCTTGGCTGACTAAAAGCCTCTACAATGAGTTATGAGGGACTGTTCACCTACCCTCATGACTCTTAAACTACTCCATGACTGTTACATTTAGCTATTAACACTTGAACTTCCACTTGACAAGATGTTACATACAATTTGTACATTATCCATGTGAGACAAAATAGGCCTAAGAAAGCCATGCAAGACATCACTATGGCTCGGACAATTGTGGGAAGACCAACTCTTCGACATCCTCGTGATGGTCGATGGTAGCGAACTGATGCCAAGCTCAGTAGTCCGCGATGGTGTCTATGTATTCTATGGTGACATCTTTCTGGAAACGAACTCTTTCCTCTGTTACATCTAGGTACATTGCTCTGGCTCCTCTATCAAACTCATCTAATAACGTGTCCATCATTGTCTTGAGTGTGGCTAAAAAAGAAACATACTAATGCATGGTGTATACATTGATCACCAAGTTTGCACTAGTGGCTATGTGCATCAACTCGTCAAAGTACGAGTCAAGCTCCAGTCACATTTGTGCCTTTGTCTTTGCCTCGGTGAGTGTCCAAATAGATGGGATCATATGTGCATGCACAACAACATCCATGCTTATAAATACTCGTGCATGAGAAGCCTACAAACTAGTGATGAGCTACAGGAGTTCTTCATAGTTCCAGATCTGAATCCAAATACATGCCTTCAACTCAGCTGTTCTGTGCTTCATCATCTTGGGAAAGTGTAATGGGGCTCCCTTATATCTCATTGTCCATGTTTGCATGTGGTAAACAGTAGTATGCATGTTTGACAAGATACGTGATTTCCAACACATCGTTTCTATCAACCATTGAGATGGACAACTTCCTTATCCACGGTACCAAATCTGGAAGACAACGCTTGCATGACTGTCTCAAGGGACAATACTTCATCCGATATCACCTTGTTCAACTCTACTCGGGTGGATGCTATAACCAGTTCTCCTCCTTGCTTGGCCGTCTATAAATCCTTAGCCATTTGATCGTTCTCCGCTATCAAGAAGTGGACACTTGAGCTAGTGGCTTTGACATATGCTCTAGTAGAATCAACCAATGTTGTTGGATGCTTGTGCACATCAGATACGATCACTTGTTCCTCAAACTGTGCAAGAGATGTGTGGTCATGCGGAGTAGACACTCTACGTGATTGCACAACTCTATGTTGTGACTCATCGAATGATATTTTGTGCATCTCTTCTTCTGGATTGTCTCCAATGATCTTAGTATCTCCTTGGTTTCTTGGGACTTTCTCTACTTTTGGATCTAGTGAAGCTGCTGAGTCAACCTCTTGATTATAAGGCATGAGGTCAATGTCTTGCTCTAACTCTGTTTCCTCCTTCTCTGTATCTATCTGCTCAAGTGCTTGTTCAATCTCTTGAGCGAAGTCCTATTCCTGCGACTACTCACCTTGTCCACTTTGTGTCAGCTGCTCTGATGAGTCTACTACCTGCATGGGCACAGTTTCATTTTTCTATACAAGTTGTGCTTCCTTCTCTTGTATGCATTTTTACACTGAAATTTGTCACCATGACTATCTGCAGTTAATATGGCTCCATCAATAGTCATATTATCCTCCTTGTCAAGCCTTATACCTCTTCTCTCCATGTCAAACTTCAAAAAAGAGAGAAAGTCATTAAAATCATGTTTATCTCTGGGTACGCAGGTTCTCTCTACCTTGCCTGCGTGTACGCATCCCAAGCTCATTGTACCTACGTACTTGTACGCTCTGTATGTAAGCCAAAGGATGGGTGCGTACCCCTGTAAAGGTCAAAAGGGGCGAGTTTCATCTTAAAAAAGTTACTTGTGGTCACTTCTAGAGCCTTCTAGAAGAGTGTTTGACGTGTATTGAGCGCCTCCAGATGGTTCATGCATCCCTATGATAGAGGAACTTATCCCATCAAGAGAGGAGCTACCCCATCCAAGAGAGGGAGTATCCCATTGATGTTGGAACTGAATAACTTCCTCTAGAAACTATAAATACAGGCATTGGGCCAAAGGAGGGGAGGTTGAAAGCTGAACATTCTAAAGGGTAAATGCTGCTGGAATTAGGACTTCCATTGTTGACTTGTGAGGAGAGATCACTATCCTTCCTTGTTGCCATATTGGGAGTGGGTGAGCTTGTCAAAGTAGAGGAAATCTCTTGCTGGACCCTGGGAGGAGCTTGCACAACACCAAGGCTCAGGTTGTAATGGTTCCTTTTGTTTCCTTAATACAAATAAGTCCATTCTTCTCAATGATTTGTTATAAATGAATTATTTCATATACTCCTTGGCCTATATGATGAATATGCTTTATTTTATGAGATATTCAGGTGTTATGTAATCGTTTGCTTTGTTAGTGTATGCAGGTTTCTTAAAAAGTGAAGGAGGAGCCATCTGGGATCACAAAGGCTGGACCTGCTACAACAAGCGTTGGACCTAAGGTAAGATCGGAAAAACACTTGATCTCTCATAGAATAATGTGTGTTTAGAGAAGGATTGCTCTGTTTGGTTTGTTGTCACTCAGAGAAGTCTTAGACTCCTAGGAGGATTAGGGTTCCTGTCACGCAAAAATAAATTCAATCCGCATGACAAATTGGCGACTCCACCTGGGGAACCATTGATGTGTTTTGATTTTTTCCTTTTGATCATTGCTTTGATCTGAAAAGAGTCTTATTTCTTTTGCTTTTTGGTTGCTTGACTATGTTTTTGGGTGGCTTAGCTTAGGGTCGAATTAGAACTTAGTTTTTCTTTGTTTTACAGTAGTACGCACCTTGTGAGTTAGACACAGTGCGTACTTGTACGCACTGTATCTGTGTACACAGAGCGTGCACGCACCTAGTTAAACAGGATGCCTGCGTACCCTGTTAAAATTAAGAGAATTTCCCTTTTTTTTTCACTTTTTCCTTTTGAATTTTGTTTTTCTTAGTCTTTACTGCCCAGATCCACTGGTCGACTGTCAAAAATCTTCACCTATACTTTTTCCATTAGTGTCGAAAGTTTTAGTGAAATTCCTTGAGATTTTATCCTTAGGGTTTGGTTTTTATATTGGTCCTGTAGTGACTTTGGGTTTAGAAGTCGCAAAGCCTTAGATATCTCTGGTTTTGTCAGTCTTCTTAGGAGTCAGGCCAGTCGCGAAATCTACCCTCGTGAGTGACCTACCTTTGTGTTGCCTCTTTGCAAAATTTCAATAAGCTTGTTCATATAAAGTTGTGAATTTCATTTTACAAAAAGAACAAAAAGAGATTGAGTTTTTGTTTTGATTAGTTTCTGATTCTGCATAAACTAGTCCTTGGATCGATCATTGCCAAGTAAAACATCCCAAGAATCATCCTAGTAAGCTTTTGCTTCTTAGATTAAATTCTTAGTGAAAAGTTAGATACATTTCCTTTGTTTCGCTTTTGAGTGATTTTTCATAGATTTGCTTAGATCTTGAAGTTGCTTTGATTAGATTAGTTTTACACGTTTTTCTTTAAATAGGAAAATATCAACGATCTCCTTTGCGATATTTGCTTTAGAGTAACATTTGATATCTTTGAAAGAGAAAAGAATTTTTTTGTGAAGTAGAGAGTGGTCTTGTTTTGTGTGTTTTAAAAGAGAAAGGAAATTGTTTCTTTGATTGTCTTTTGAGA
This sequence comes from Pinus taeda, assembly GCA_000404065.3. Lineage (NCBI taxonomy): Eukaryota > Viridiplantae > Streptophyta > Pinopsida > Pinales > Pinaceae > Pinus > Pinus taeda. The sequence continues at coordinate 21,064 of APFE030959364.1, forward strand.
AAGTTGTGTTCATTGAAAAGATTGCATTCTCTCAACTCTCTTAATTAGAACATTCATCGAAAAGAAAAGTTATTGAATCATCTTTGGTGCATTTTTTAGAAAATTGGAGTCGAGTCTACACATCATCGAGTTTCATCTCCATCACCTTTGTCCTAAAGAACAACCATTAAAATCAACACTTAAATTAAAATCAACATAGAAATTTTTATTTTCTAGGGCTCTGAAGCACCAACATAGATTAGGCTAGTGTCTTGGAATAGGTGAGTAATTAACTCTCCAAGACTATTAAAACAAACAGTTAGCTTATCTTGTGATAGAATAAATCCAGCTGTTACATTTGTATTCTGGGAAAGCTCCTCTTAAAGGAGAAGCACGAGCTCGTGTCCGAACCAGTGAGGGGATCAATCCTCCCTCGTTGGGAACGACGCCAGACACGCACGTATTACAAACGGTAAACCTCTATTAGAGGAGCAAGGGGATCACTTATCGGTAAACCTTGGATTGACCATTGTCAAGGAGCCGGTAAGGGGATTGAGCTTGTTACTCTGCCCTTGCGTGCTGTCGGAGTGTAGACTGTTCCCCCCAGGTATATTTGTTGCTGTTGGTAACTTTAGCCGCCATAATCTTAGGATTCTACCCAAGGTGACGGTGGTGGGAAGATCCCACTGTACCTGGAGCAGACGTCGGCTAGACTCACTTGGATTTTCTGGGGGGTTCACTTCACTCGAGACGGTTAAAGTGAAGGAACTTGGTCCAGTCTATTCATTAAGCAGGTTGCCGGGGTAACTGTTCCACCCGCTCTTTCTGTACTGAATCCTACGAGGTTGGATTTCATCACCAACTAGTGTTTTTGGTCTGGAAGCTACTGTTTGTGATTGGTTTGACGCCTTAGACTTTTAAGCGTGTGTTTCAAAATTGATTGGTTCTTTAGTGACCTTAGGTGTTTTTCTTGAGATTTTTACTTTGATTTCGTGTGTAGTAGTTAAAATCTTTAGCTGTGGCTGAACCACCGAGACCCTCCCGTAGACTTCGGGGCGAGTCTCCTGAAGTTATTTCTGTGGCTGATCTATTGAGGCAAACCCGTAGAATAC
>APFE030959366.1:0-12579 GCA_000404065.3 Pinus taeda
TGTATACTTTATATAAATGACTTAGTTTTGAAAAGATTTTAAGACAAGTTGTTTTTAGTGGGATTTTTTGGACTTTTCCCAGTAGGAATCTTGATTTGTGTTATTTAAACTAGGTTTTTTAACTGTGTATATATCGATTCAATACTTTGAATATCTTTTAGGGTACTTGGATTGTGCATGGTTACCTATCAAACTTGTGATTTCAATAAATTCTTGCAAGATTTTAGAGAAATTAAATGAGAAAACCCACCAAAAAAACTTCCAAAAATTCTCATTAAAAACAACTTGATTTTAATATACTATAATATTAATTATATTTTTATGTACTTAGAATTTAAGTATTAATATTTGTATTTATTTTTTTAAATGTGTAAACTCATTTTAAAATTATTATATGAATTTAGTCAATTAATCAAGTTTAGTCAAACCATTACTTATAAAAGTTATTCGTCAATTCTTCTTCATAACTATACATTTGGTTAATTAATTAATTATAATTTTATTATATAATAAAATATTATGTAATATATAATAATTATTTAGTTTTTAAAAAATTTTAAGTGTATGTTATTATTATGACATATTAATATTAATTTTATTTTAAATTATTAATATTACTAGGATGATGTTACCAACTGTCATACCTTGCCAATATTCTAATCGCCACTCACTGCCAAAGTACTGAGAATCATTGTACGCGGGAAATGACGTTCGGTAAGGTTTAATTCACACCGTCAAATGGAAAGATCAAATATCACGGTCGCATTAGATTGAAGACTCTGTGAAAGGCAAGAATATTGTCGTCTGTAGTCTTGTAAGTGCACTTAGTTTTGGACTTAGCAGACGAGTAGGGTAGGCTGTCATATAAGTAGTATTCTTGATATTAGAGGGTGAGGGATTCATTTGGAAATTTTGTTTTTAAAATAGTGATATTAATGGTTCCCATGAAAACCTAACCTAATGTAACATAAACATCATCCTAACTTCAAAATTTATTTACAGCTTTTCAAAATATTAATCATAAAAATGTTTATATATAATTATTCAAAATAATATATTAGATCATATAATATACTACTACTTACTTTTTCAATCGTTTTATTTATAACTATGTGTTGGTTCTTTTATTATAAAATATAGATTATAATATGTGACTTGTCATCATATTTTAACAAAAGTAATTTTATATTTTTAAAGTTTTTTTAATACATTTATTGATTTTCAATTTTGTAATAATTAATATTGGTATACTTTTATCAAATGATAGTAATTTTCATTAATTATAGGAGATAGCTATCATAGGGATTCACTATTGCTATTCTCCAAACTATAGTCACTTTTACAAAAAAAAAAATATCTAGCATACACTTTGACTACCATTCTCATATTTTAAATGATAGTAACCCTTCTAGAGGTTTCAAGTGTTGGGTTACTTTTTCTCTGTAATGTCTCAAAATATATTCTCAAGACATATTTAATTGACCATTAAATCAAAGAAAATGGTAATAACCTTTTATGCATATAAGCTAGCTAATAAACCATTCAATATATGAATTCAAATCCTTATGTATACATACTTATTGACAAATCACTTAGTATATGATTTTAAACAAATTAAACAACATATGAGAGGGGGAGATCTCAGTGATTTATTAAGCCACTAGAAATATACAAAACTAAATAATATCACCTACATAATGGCCTATTGATATGATGATTATTGATTCTCCATGGGAGGGTAATTTGTATGCTTCAACAAGATCTCTCTATTGATGCAATAGTCAAGCAATACTTGCCCCTTTGTAATCAATGTTTTAAAAGAAATTTGGGTAGTGTGGTGCCAAGGAAAAGTTAAGAAATGTGAATGAAAACAAGTGACTTTTGACTCATTCACACAATCTTGGCAATTCAACTTTAGCACAACAAAGTATTATAGAATGCATCAAAGAGGTTTGCGCAAAATGTGAAAGATGAGATTGAAGGTGAGTTAATTAAATGGGAATCCAAACGATTCATTTATGTGAACTCATGTCATTGAATTGATCAAGAGGTGGTCAACTACCCTCCAATTGAATGAAGAAATTCCATGACTATGGTTAAGCATTCACCTACTGCGTCTCAAAGTTAGTTATCTCTGGTATTAATGGTCCATGAAATTGCTCAAATCATGCCACTACAATGATTGCACGAGTGTTAAGGAAATTACTGCATGATTCATATGACTAATAAAACAAAAGTTGACATGCCCCTTTGATGGTTAGTTCCTGAAGTTTGGCTTTGATTTGTGTTGTGAAAGTAACCTAAATTCCATCTATATATCTATATATTTATATTGTGTGTGTGTGTGTAATGATGATATCAACTATATTAGTATATTTCCACTTAAGTCTCGTAGGCATATGAAATTGATATGATAACATGTGCCCTATATTTTGTGATGTTAGGGAAACATCATATAAAGGAAATGTCACATGTATTTCTTTCCTAAACTTTTAAAAGAAGAGTGGGCCTACATTTGATGGAAACCATAACAAAGAAGAAAAGATAGCATTTGCAAATACACGGATAAGGTATGATAGTTCTCATAATGAGGTAGTCATCCACATTCTTATGTCATTGTCAAATAATGTAGAATATGGGATAGTGGATTTGTAGATGAAGTTATTCCATGCTATATGTAAAATCAATGTCACGTCCATTTGCAATTGTGATGGAGCAAGGTGACCTTAGGCAATATTGATCTATAATAAATGAGGAACATTGAAATGGTGTCTAGAAAATGTAATGAGTTCACTAAGATAAGCTAGAGGCTTACAAGAAATGTTAAAAAAGAGCCATTAGTGTCTTTGCTTTTCAACTACATTTAAAATATTAATATCATCTAGTACAAATATCCACAATGTGATTAATGAAGTTGTAGTTGATTATGGGGAACATCACTTATTTAGTGATGAATGATATATTTCATTGTTAGATGTGAGGTAGCTCATTAATAATGATAAGATATACCTAGATGCTAGTGCAAATAGCCACAATGTAAGTGTATGTGTTGACTTTGAACACTAAGAGGAGTCAATATGCCATTACAGATCAATACTAAGAATTGAATGTTTTTTTTTTGTAAACTTAGGAGAGACCCATTTTTCTATTACCATAAATTGAAATCACTACATGATTGTGGTGATCTCAACCCGCCCTGAGGGGAAACCGGGTTTCTTGACCACCTAAGGTTTTTAATAGCCAACCAAAAATAATAGGTTCTCACTCTATCTTTCCAAGCTTTATATACATCAGCCCTATATCTATTAAAATTGTTTTTTGTTTGCATATAAAAATTAAACAAAAGTCCTACAGATAACTAACTGCAACTAGAACGAGATTTCTATAAAAACCTCCAAAAATCATGCCTTCTCTTTATTGGTTCCATGCATCTTCCTGTTTCTCCTTCTCCTTCTTGATTACCGATCCGCTTGCTTGTAGCTGTTGCTGAATTTCTTCCAGCCTCTTATCCTGCATGAGAAAGGTAGTTTATATCTTCCTCAGCTCCTTTTTCAAATTTGGGATACCCTAGGATAATTCTGCCATTTCCATGGCTACTTGTTCCATAGCCTTGGCCAGAAGTCTCTTCATTACCTAGTATACGTGCAGAGATTGTTTGTATAAGCTCATTCGGCCACGCGTATGACCTGGGTCCGGAAGAAGATACACCCAATCCTCCATTTCCTCCTTCGACTAAGCCTGTATTGACTCCTCTTCTAGATGCTTGATTATCCTTCGGATTTTTGGATTGGTCTTCTCGCAGTAAGCCCTCTCAGCAGCCTGTACTTTCCTTCCTATTGCTTTCCTCCCCTTCCTGCCTATCCCTGATGCGTTGGCCTCTCCAGCTTCCACCGTTCCTTCTCTGTACCTTCTTCCTCGCCCGATTTTCTCTTTGGCTCCTCCCCATCTCCTCTGACCTCCCATGCCTCGTTGAATTCGTCCCCTTGCCTGTCTCCCACTATCCTCTTCGTCCTCTAGGTCCTGGTTGCCCCCGACATCATCTCTTCCTCTCTTCATAGTCTTGTTCCCCCCTGACTTCCCGTTCCTTCCGAACCTTTCATTTCCTGGCTCGCCTCTCTCCTTATCCGCGTCAAATTTGTCACTCTCATTCTCTGAGTCGTCATAAACTGGGATAAATACCTTCTCTGTATCCCTCTCCATTATTCCTTTACCCTTTTCTTCTCTGTCCCCTCGGCCTTGATTCCCTTCCTCTGCCTTGCTCGGCATCCATCTTCCCGCATACATGTTGCTTCCCTTAGCTATTCTTTCCTTTCGCCTTGGTTTTCTTCCCTGAGTCCCTGTTCTCTCGTCCCGGCTCCTAATCTCTCCCTTTCTCCACGCTGTATTCGTCGTCTTTTTTCCACCCTCTCTCATTCCTCTGCATGCACTTCTTCTGTTCTTGCTTCTTCGCCACCTCTTCTTACTTATACCTCCCCTCCTTCTTCTGCTCTTATGGATCGCCTCCCTTTCCACCTCTCTGCCCATTTCTCCCATACCATCATTAATCTGTCCATTCTCTGACACCCTGACATATCTACCCTCCTCCATCGGTACTCTACTGTCTCCTCGCCTTGAGAAGATATCCCTTACCCTGATCTGCTTGACCGTGTTCATCCTGACGTGCCCCTCGCCTGCTCGTTCCTGCATGCCAAACGGCCGATCATTAATTATCCTGATTGCCACCTTGCTCATCCCGATTGGGAGTCTTTTCCTCATCCCTTTATCCTGTAATTGATTCATTATGATCGTGCGTAATTATGTTTTTTAGTTCTCCCCAGCTTAGGTCCTCTTCTATTGAAGGCCAGCTACTGTCCAATCTTCTGACGGGCTCTTTACTCCCCCAATTCGCCAGTAGGTCCACAGCCCTATTCCCTTTACGCCTCACGTGGTTTATAATTTTATAATCGATTCTACTTAGTAGTCCCGCTATGTCTTGGATAATCCCCGCTATCCTCCAGCTTTTCGCCACTTGCTCCCAGCTCTTTCCGTCCTTTACTTTGCGAAGCATCCCTATTGTAACCTACGAATCTCCTTCTATCTCCAGATTCATGTATGTATTTCTCAATGCTATTCTTAATCCCTGATGTACCGCCCACAACTCTGCTTCATTATTCGCCATTTCACCTCCCCATTCCGCAAACACCCACCTTGTATTTTCCTTGCTGTCCCTGTAGATACCCCCTAGGCCTGCCGGCCCTGGGTTACCGTTATACGCCCCATCAAAGTTTAGTTTGATAAAATGCTCTCTGGGATATCTGAATTGGTTGGGGCTCTGTATTTGAGAGCCGCTCCTATTCTCTTTTATGGGGTAGATCATACTAAAGTCCATATTTAATTTGGATACTATTCCTCTTTCCTCTTGATTGATTCTCCAATCCTCCTCTTCCCATGCTTCGGACAGAACTGTTTCCTTTATCGATTTACATACTTCCTCCCATATTCTTTCAGGTTGACAACTTTTTTCCAAGAAGATCCTCCTATTTCGTTCTTTCCAAAGGAACCATATTACAAAGCCCACTGATAAGTTCCATATTCTTCTCACTACTCTGCTGAGGAATTGTCCTTTGCCCCATTGCATTACGGTGTTCTGAATGTTGTTCGGATCTCTCTTTGTCTTCCCCAAAAATAATCTGATCTCCTCTCATAAATATCTAGCAAAAGAACATTTATTTAATATATGTTCTTGGTTTTCATTTTCTCTGGTGCATAGGCTGCATCTTGAGGGACCATAAAAACCCCTCTTCTGGATTTTATCCCAAGTTAGAATCCGTTCTTTGCTCACCAGCCATGCAAATATTGTGATTTTCAGCCACCACTTTCCTTCCCATATTATTCTCCAGTCAGTCGCTCCATCCTCCCTTTCCTGTTTCGTAGCTAAATAGTAGGCTTCTTTTACTGTGAATGTTCCTTTCGTTGTTGTTCCCAACCTGAGAATATCCATTCCTGATTTGATTTTCATTTTCCTCAATTCTACCTCTTTAGTATATATTTTCTCCAGGTCCTGGTTTATATTTTCATACCACTCCTCTGGCTTCCTCCAAGTCCTCCATATTTCACTGATCTCTCCATCTTGCCAATAATCCCTCACATATTCCAGTCCTGCCCTTTTCACTTTCTGTTGTACTTCTTGTAAGGTTTGTATCTCTGACAATTTGTCTCACTGCTGCCAGCCATCCTCCCAAAATTTTTCTCTGCTCCCTTCACGAATTTCCCAGAAAGCATGATTTTTAACCACGTCCCTATTCTGACTTGCCAATTCCCAGATTGAAGATCCTTTTGGGACTTCTTCAATTCTCAGTCTGCCCTCTACTGTATCAGTCATGTTATATTTTTGTCCCCATATTTTCTTCCATACATCATTTCCTCCTTATACCCACCTCCACCATAATTTTGCTCCTAATATCTTGTTCAGCATTTCAGGATCTCTTATACCCAGTCCCCCTTCCTCTTTTCCTTTCATTAGACTTTTCCATGAGACTAAAGCCCATTTCCTCTGTTGTTTAGGGCCACCCCATAAAAATTTCCCAAATATTTCTTTCAATTTTGTGCACACTCTTTTAGGCGCTGTCCTAATGGATAGGGGTAGATAGGAATCAATTGCAGGACCGATTTTAAAAGAAAAATTCTGTTGGCTATGTTCAAAGATCTAAAGGACCAGCTCACCAATTTGTTTTTTATTTTATCTATCACACTCTGCTAGTTTTTCATCCGGGTAGGATTTATTTCCAACTGATTCCCCAGATACTTAGTAGGGAGATCCCCCTGTCTGAAGCCTAATGTTCTGGTGAGATGAGCCTTGATAGAATCAGGAGTATTAAATATGAATGTACATGATTTTTCTTTGTTTATTTCCATTCTTGATGCCTCCATAAAAATTTCTAGTATTCTTTTGATGTTCCTTACATCTTTGATTGATACCTCTCCGAATAGCATAATGTCATCTACAAACTACTGATGAGTTATTATCAGATTGTTTCCCCATGGTTCTAGGCCTTTAATTCTCTTTTCCCTTAGCTCTCTTTTGAGGTTTCTCCCTAACCCCTCGGCTGCCATTATGAATAGAAATGGAGAAACAGGGTCTCCCTGCCTAATTCCCCTTGTTGCATTAAAGGTATTTGTTGGGATACCATTTACCAAGATTGAGAAAATCGGAGTTGAAATCATACTGTAGACCCATTCGATCCATCTATTTTCAAATCCATATGCTTCAAGAACCGCTCTGAGGTATTTCCAGCTCAAGCGATCATAGGCTTTTGACAGATCTAACTTCATCATCATTCCTCTTCGCTTTTTCTGATTTAGGGAATGAATCATCTCCTGAGTAACTACTAATCCATCAAGTATTTGTCAGCCCTCAACAAAGCCAGTTTTCTCGGGTGAGATGATATTCGGGAGTAAAGGCTTTAATCTTTTCGCTCTTAGGGTAGCTATAATCTTATCAATGACATTGCACAGGGCTATTGGGTGAAAACCTTGAGCGTCCTCCAAATTATTGCTCTTAGGGATCAAGGTTAGAAAGGTCGAGTTAATACCTGGCCAGATCTTTTGCTTCATTCTTGATTCCTCTACCGCTTCTAGGACTTCCTGTCCTAAAAAGTACCAACTTGCCTGGTAGAATTCCACTGTGTACCCATCCGGTCCTGGTGCCTTGCTCTTTTTCATATTCATCACAATTTCCTCCACCTCTTCCATAGTTGTTGCCCTCATTAAAGCCTTATTATGTTCACTTGTTATTAGTCTTGGTATTTCCTTGCAAATATATTCTATTTCTTCTCCTCGTTCCCTCTATGGTTATGTGAGAATCTCTTTGTGATAATCCACTAAAACTTTTTCAATATCTCCCTGTTCTACTATCCTTTCCCCCTTTGCATTTTTGATAGAAAAGATCTGATTCCTTTGTCTATTTTGGACCATAGCTTGATGAAAAAACTTGGTATTTCTTTCACCCTCGCGCAACCATTTTATCCTTGACTTTTGTCTCCATAAAATATCTTCCTGTTTTCTCCTTTCTTCCAATTGGCTGATTATTCTTCCCTCCTCATTACTCCTCTCTTCATCCCTTCCTTCCAAAATTATTTTTTGTCGTATTTCCTCCATTTCTCTCTCTAATTTTTGTTTTTCCTCCATGATGTTCCCAAACTCTTCCTTATTCCATTTTTTTATTTTACCCTTGATTTCTTTGAGCTTCAATTGGATGGTATGCATTTTCCCCTTCCCTTTAACTTTACTCTGAGTCCACCATTCTTCCACTCTGCGTAAGAATTCGGGGTTTCTGAGCCAGAAAGCCTCAAATCTAAATGGTTTCTTACCATTGTTCTCCTTGATATCAATTTCCAGTCTAATCGGCCAGTGCTCCGACCCTAGTCCTGGCAGAATTTTCGCTTCTATAAATACATCTCGGTTCAAAAAAATTTCAGATAAAAGGAACCTATCTAATCTCGAGGCAATCTGGTTTTTTCCTCCCCTCCTGTTATTCCATGTATGGACACCATTGGTTGTGGGAATATCTACTAGTCTCTGATCTGTAATCATCTCATTGAACTCCTCCATACTCTGATTTGGTCTTCTTATACCTCCTTTCTTTTTTCCTAACGCTCGAATCATATTAAAATCCCCTCCTATTATCCATAGGGTTCCAGGGATGATTCATCTTATTGCTTACATATTCTTGAGGAATTCCTTCCGTTCCCTGGCTATGTGGGGCCCATAAACCCCTGAAATAAGAATTCTTTCCTCCATTCCTGTCAACCTGGAAAAATTGTTAGTATTCTAGGGAAGCCAATCCAATTCTAAAAAATTACCTCCTCAGGGTTCCATATAATTGCCAGACCCCCAGCTGAACCATCCGCATCTTGGGCCATTACCTCGTATTCAGGCCTCATCCTTTTCATTATTTCTATTAGTTGTTGATACTCCATTTCGTTTCCTATATTAACATTATGCTCGGTTTTTCCTTCTTCAATCTCTCCTTTAAATATCTCTGTGTGCCCTTACTGTTGATCCCCCTAATATTCCAACTTGTAACTATCATTTATAACTTTTTGATGGTTGTTGAAATACCTCTGACAGAGGTATCACCCTACCTGAATCGACTAGTATTTCTCCCACTGCTTGGATCATTTCATTTATTGTTCGTCTTCCTCTCTTCCTACCCCCTTTGCCAATACCTTCCATTCCCAAGCTTTGGTTTCCCTGTGATCCTGTTTGATCTATTCTGATCTCTGAAGTACTGCCTTTCTTCTCCTTGTATTTTTGGAATGCTTCCTTATATTGTTGTTTCTGTGATTCCACGATGAATCTTTCATCTAGGTTTTTCCATTCTTGAAGAAGTTTCTTCATTATTCTTTCCTCTTCGACCCCATTATCTTTTTTATTGTCTGATCCATTCGGCATTTGTCCTACTATATTCTCCTGACTTTCCCCCATCTCTACTTATACTTCTCTGTTCTGACTTATACTTTTTCCTGTTGTCCCTATTATGATATCTATTGGTGCATTTTCGTTATCCTCCTCTTCCTTCTTTCCACCCTCGGTTTCTTATTCCTCATCGTGAAGGACCTGAAACTTGTTTTGGTTTTTAGCTGATATATTATTTTCCTTTGGTTGGGCCCTCATTCCTTCCATACCTGGTTTCTTCCTTCTCTGAACCTCCTTGAAACCCCTTTCACCTATATCTGATCCTTCTGCTCTCCTTTGTTCTTCCTCCATAATCCTTGTTGCTTCCCCCTCTCTATTCTGTGGGCATTGCCTGTATAGGTGTCCATACTCGTGGCATCTTCTGCACCTAAAGGGAATATGCTCATAGTCTATTGGCTGCTGCCATATTTCATCATGGTATTCCACCTCTATATATTCCCGCAAGGGCTCTGCTATGTTCATGTACACACATATCCTTGTATAAGATGTGTACTTCCCTCTTTTGGTCGACTCTACCACCTTTACGAATGTTCTGATCGAGTTTCCAATCCCTTCCAATATATCAGGATCCCAAAACTCCGTTGGTAATCCGAACAATCTAACCCATATGGGGGCTGCCAATAGTTTCTCATTATCTGGGTTGTATCTATCCTCCCAGTTTCTCATAAATAGTCCTGCATTGTTCACAAAGTATGGCCCCTCTTCAAAAATTCTTTCCTTGTCCTCTAGGTTTGCAAAGATGACTGTGAAGAAGCCCTTTGCTCCTAGTTTTAGGTCTATATGTCCTTTTGGCCTCCATCTTAGTTGTATCCATTTTGTTAAATCCTTTTCAGATGGCCAAAATCCTATAAACTTACAGATCAAAGCATGATCTTTCATATAACATCGATAATCTTCCAGTTTATTGTTTGGGATTACATACCTTGGTTTTTTCTGTGCCCTAGGTAAACACATGTTTCCCATTCTTGCTTGCCATTGATTTCCCAGCATTGGCACATCTTTGTTTCTCTCTTTCTGCACTCCTTTCCGCCCTCCTCTGCTTGTTTCGCCTGCTACCATGTTCCTGAAGGAGGGGATCTCTCCCCTCGCCTGGTTCCCTTGCATTGATCCCTTCAGTCCCGTCCATTTTCTTTCTCCTTCCCACCTTTCCGTTTTCCCTGACGAATCTTCCTCCCGCGTCTGCTTAACCCTTCTCTCGCTTCCCGGACTTCCATATCCTTCCTCCTTGACTCTGAAATCCCTGTTCTCTCAAACCCTAATTGCGCCGCATCAGGTCCGCCATCGCCCCAGTTCTTTTCCTCAGTTCTGCATTTTAGATCATCGATCACTAAGAATTGAATGTTAAATGTAAGGCAAATCACCAATAACGGAAACAAAAATAAAGTTATTGGGCATATAAATAGAACCTCAAGATTTAATAAGTTGGTGTTGGTAGGGCTAGATTAATTACAAAACGGGTTGTGATATGTCCCTTAAACCAACAAACAAAATAGAAGATATTGATAGTTGTAATGGAATTCAACTTGACATAATGGAGTGATGCAAAATGATGAGTAGGAGTCTTAGGACTTCCCTTAAATAGAATGTAAACAAACATTGGTTCAGGCAATGATAATACAACTAGGTAGAAGACCTCAACCAATGACAACATGCCATAGGGGAGGAAAGTAATTATAGGAGTGACTAGGGATCACTAAAAAAAAAAATCCATGCTTATGATAGGAGGGACACGAGTGTGTCAAGTTGACAAGGTTAAAAACATTGTATATGAAAATCTAAGGAATTAGATTATATTTGTTGGATATAGAAGGTTAATAAATTCAATATGAATTAATAACCATGGATGACTCATTAAATTTCTCCATTAGATAAATCCATAATCACATCATATTTAATTGAACACATTTGGTGAGGATGTGAGTGAGTATTTTCAATATGCATAATCATATATATTGGGTTGTCAAGAATAGTTGTATTTATGTGTTTGCTTAAAATGGAAAACAATAATAACTTTGTTCTACATAATCAAATGAGATTATATGTGTATATACAAATTGCTAAATATCTACATATGTACATATTTCACCATTAACTTTGTGGTTTCATGCTTATTGTGAACCTGTAGAAAAAAATACCGTCATATAGGATTTCCATCAAAGTAGTCTAATCATGTAATAATTTTGTTCTTGTTGTCAAAATTTCATGACATAACAATTGGAAACTCCCTTAAACATCGAATTATAATATATTTTCCAAGGCTTTTTTTGAATAAAGTGGACAAAATCCTTAAAGAAATAGTTCCATCATGAACCAAGATTGGGTCATGGCTAACGTTTTTTCTAGATTCATATCTAATTTGTCACCTAAAACATATTTTATTCTTCCACGTACCTATGTTAATAATAAGTTCAATATTTACTAAGATATATAGAGATTTCCTGAAATAAAATGATGACATGCTTCTATGAAATACCAACATTGAACCACCACTGTGATTCAAACAATAACAATTGCTAGCATAAACACTTTTTGTTTTTAGAATTAGATTCATTACCACAACTATTCCAAATATAATTAGTCTAAAGTTATCCTCTAAGTTGAGTAGGATTGTTGTTGAAATTATGTTTCCTCTCTTTAAGATTAGCTAGCATGTGAAATGAAAATTACTTTCACCTAAACAAATTATGTCCTTCTAAATTCTATTCAATGACATGATTGGGACAATATTAGTTAGTACACTACATTCATCCAAAGCAAAGATTCCTTAATTTAACGATCTTGCTAAAAAAATTCTTCAGATAATTTTGTTAAGGTCATGCATCTCTTGTTAATAAAGTTTTTAATTCCAATTTCACACAATTATAATAATTTACACATAGGAATTAGGTATGGTTGTAATACTCACCATAATTATCCTCATTAGGAATGGTGGGTTTAGGAGTTAAAAACTACTCTCATCCAAATTTCTCTTATCCATAGTAAGCTAAGCCAAAGTAGGAATTGAATACACCCTTCCTCATACAATGATATTTCTCCTCATTAATAACAATTATGCTATTCATTGAATATAATCAGCATTTAAATGATAAACACCCTCATTAATAACATGATAGTTGATTGGGG
>APFE030959367.1:13991-49799 GCA_000404065.3 Pinus taeda
TAGGGTCCAAAACCAAAATTTTCTGGGGCGCTGCCCCGGACCCCATAAAGTGGGGTTACGGGTACCCCTCAAACCCCCTGTTAACTATGTGGAAAGAATATAACACAACCCAACACTCTCCATGTTTTACTGACATAGCAAACTATTTTGTATCTGCACAGTTCACACTAAATTTTTCCTCCAAAGAGAAAAGAAAGATTGTGAGGAAGAGCACCGCATTCACATGGATTGGGGGCAACCTCTTCAAACTAGGCCCGAATCAAATTCTGAGAAGATGTGTCAAGGAGGAGGAACTCTTTGAAATCCTTTTGACTTGTCATGATGGGCCTTGTGGAGGTCACTTTGCAGCAAAGAGGACAACATTCAAGGTGTTACAAGATGGTTATTATTGGCTCACTCTTCATCAGGATGTGAAAATCTATACTAGTCAGTGTGATTGGTGCCAAAGGATGGGAAAGCCTAATCTAAAGGATGAAATGCCTCTGTAACCTCAAGTGACTTTCGAGCCATTTGACATGTGGGGCATGGATTTCATTGAACCTATTGACCCTGCTTCCAAGAAAAAGCAATACATCATTGTGTGCACTGACTATCTGACTAAGTTGGCTGAAACCAAGGCAATCAAGGCAGCAACAAAGGAGAAGGTGGCTGAGTTCTTAAGGGAAAACGTCTTTTACATGTTTGGGTACCCTAGAGAATTGGTCACTGATCAAGGCAGCCAATTTACATCCAACATGATTGAATACTTGTTAAGACAACACAAGAACAAGAATAGGACCTCCAATCCCTATCACCCATAGGCTAATGGGTAAGTGGAGGTGACCAACAGAGCACTAGAGGGCATCCTGACCAAAGTGGTTAGCAAAAACAAAAAATATTGGGAAGATAGATTAGTTGAGGCCACTTGGGCTTACAATACCACCTGGAAGACCACCATTGGATTCACACCCTATGAGTTGGTCTATGGGAAAAAGGCTCTACTATCCATTGAATTTGAGGACAATACATTAAGGATGGAATCCCAATTAGATCTAGATCTCAGCAGTGCACAAAAGGAGAGATTGCTCCAGTTGAATGGGTTGGATGAGTTCATAATGAAGACCCTTCTACACATAGAGGTAACTCAAATTCAGAGGAAGATCTGGCATTAGAAGAACATCAAGGATAAGCAATTTCAATAAGGTGATTGGGCTTTGTTATATGATTCAAGATATAAATACTTCAAGGGAAAGTTAAGGACTAGATGGTTAGGGCCTTATGTCATAGAGAAATGTCATGATAATGGTTTAGTGCAAATCAAAACCATAGATGGAGAGGCCATTCCTTTACTTCTTAATGGGCGCGATTGAAAGTTTACAAAAGGCCATTGTCAAAGAAAGAGTTCATTTATGGTATCAACAAAACAATTATGGTGGTGGATCAAGTCTCATCTCCTACCTCATCAAGTCCCTGAGAAAAAAAAGAAAAAAAGAAAAAGAAAAATAAGGAGACTCAGGTGAAAACCTCCATGAGGCGCATGAGTCCCACTGTTGGATTGAAAACCTCTTGCAGCAGCCAAATGGTGTTAAAAAAAAAGAGAGAGAGAAAAATATCTATGGGTGAAAATCCCTCTTGAGGCCCCCAGGGCAAGTAGCTAGGATGAAAACCTCTTGCAGGCAGACTAGTTGTTTTTTCAAAAAAAAAAAAAAAGGAGAAAAGAGAAATAATGAAAATATTGTTTACAGGTCAGCATGAGGACGATCAGAGCAACAATGGATAATCAAAAGGGACATATTCAACTCATATTTTTATTTCTCCATTAACTATCCTTCACCATTCCACCATTCCTTTCATTTTTTCACTCATTGCCTCAGTTTGCAAGGGTTTTGTGTTTTCTACAGGATTCCCTGTAAACCTACATGATCCCCTGAAAACCTACATGATGATATTGTAGGAATTACAGTGGCTTGGGAATCCTAAAGGAAGTAACCCTAGAGCAAGGAAATGACCTGCCCATGTTAAAAAAATAAAATTCCTACATCACCATCTCATTACCATACCTCTCTCCACCTTGATTGCCCCTGCATTCATCATAAAAAAAATAAATCATATTTTTTTTTTACAGTTTTCAAGAAAAAAACACAAAGAAAAAGGATGAGATAGAGAGTAAGGGGACAACACATGAAGGTTATTTTTCATCATTCACAAACCCCTAGACCTCCTCTCTATCCATGCTCATCATCCTCAGGTCCCAACAGTAGAATATGATTAAATTTTTTGAGGGAGAAGAAGCTACAAGACATCCTGTAGGAAACCTTGTAGCAGCCTATCCCACAAAACACAAATAATAGGTTGCAGCAAGTTTCAAGAAGGGAGATACAAAGGTAGAAGAAGCTCCTCTAGAGCAACAACAACATCATCATCATCAACACCAGGTACCTGCACATCAATAAAATCATCAAAGGACAATAAAAAAGAGGTAGAAATCAGATGCATCCAACACACAACAAAGACCTCATTTCTTAAACAAACTGTAGCAAGGTATTGTTACCACAGGTAAGTATCTCGCTTCCACTCTCTCATTAGCATGATGTCATCAAAATATGTAAAAATTGTGAATGAGTTGGTTTATAGGTGAAAGGTTTCCAGTTAACTTGGCCACCTTCGTTAAGTCAACGAGGAAAAAACAATTAGTTCTCACACACGTGGTGGTAGTCAAGTCAAGGAAAAGAAGGATGAGGTAGAAAGCAGTTAAGACTATGGATGCCCGAAGTGGGAGTTGATTACGAGGTGAGGAGAATGATGATGTGGTAGTGGGACCAATGTCTAAAAAAAGACATTTGTACCTTGGTTTCCAGCACACCACCTCACTGGAATCAACCATAAGAGGAAATAAACGTTGATCCCCATGCTTAGATGCCTTCACATTCTCGAGGCTCACACTAGCAAACTCACTCTCGGTCCCCAAGCAGCCTATAGGAGAGGAAAATTTTATATTTTTTCCTGTGCAGGACCTCCTACAAGACCCTACAGGATCCCACAAGAATCCTACAGGACACAGTCAGGCAGTCTACAGGATTGGCAGTGAGCAATTTCAGAGGGAGAAAAACAGGGGTTGGCTACATCAAGCATTGTAAGGAGGTACGCTCTACATTTCCTCCTATTTTCCCAATTGAAAGGAACATAAATCTTCTAGTTTGTTGAAATTGATTGCAGTATAAGGGAATTATATCCACAAGAATTTTAGTTCCATTTTCTCCTTCATTAAAATTGTGTAACAGACATCTCTTCTCTTCCATTCATCAGACAAAATGCTAGGGGGTTTAATAAGAGGGAGCCCATCAATACCGTGAGAATTCACCAACACCATCCTGTGCTAGGAATATTCACAAGGCATAATTGGATGGGGTACTTTAAGAAATTGAGGGGGTATACTGATGAAATAGCCAGAGATTTTGCCCTCTCCCTCATTCCATTGACCAGGACCCATGCCATTGTTGTGGTGAGAGGCCTCTCCATAGAGCTCACCCTTGAGATTATAAGTAGAATTAGCACACTTCCCTTAGGAATGCATTAGAGAAAGGAAGACAAGGGAAATAGCCAAACTACAAAGAAGAAATTCTTTTTATAGGGAGAGGAGGCCATGGAAGACAAGAATGGAGTGAGAAGAGCAAGCCTACCATACCCCTGGAATGAAATAAGCTACCACCTCATAAAATATATATCATGTGAAGGTAGGTATAGTGTGGTATATGGATGCCACTTTAGGCTTCTTGAAGAATTGAGGTTTGGAGAAGATACATCTCCTCACCACAGACTCAACATACCCTACTTACTTCTTCAATCACTGATAGATATGAGCATGAAGGTGAAGGAAGGAAACTACCAATAGTTGTCCCATCATGGGTTAATTAGACTCATCATAGAAGATGCCCTCCACAACCTTATAATTCCTATCACATGGGAAATTTTCAAAGACATGCAGACAGAGGAGGATATAAAATCCCTCACATATGAAAAAATCCCTATTGCCAATGAAAGGGATGAAGAGGAGATTGAAACAGATGAAGACGAAGCATAGAGGAATGAAGAGGAAATAGATGAGGAAGCAAAGGAAGAGAAAGAGAAGGAAAGTGGTGAAGAAACAGAGGAAGATGTCAAGGAGGAAACTGATGGACAAGGTGAGGATCTAGAGGGAGAAGAAGGGGAGATAGACAAAGATGAAAAGGAGAATGGAAAAGAGGAGGAAGAAGACAAGGAGGAGTCACCCAAGGTGTCTCTAGAACCCACTGAGAGAGAGGCATCAACTGCCCTCACTACCCTTAGCACCCCAATCAAACAAAAAGGAAAAAGACAGAGAAAAACTCCATTATACTTCAGAACAAGAAAAAGTACAAATATAAGGTAGGGAAAACCTCAAATTCCCACGAAGGTCCTTATTGTTATTGAAGACTCACCTAAACACCAAGAGAATATGGCTCCTCTTATAAAAACTCAAGGAGAAGGATCCTCGGGACAAACTTCCCCTAAGTCTCCTATCACTTACGTTGGAAGGCTTGTGACTAGATTTGCCTCATCCAAGGGAAAATACATCCTACAAGATACACAATAGTATCTACAGGAAGCAAAGGCAATCCTACAAGAAACTCAAAAATTGGATAAGGAAGGGAGTATGTAAGAACCAAAGAAGGAGGACCCAGAGCTAAGGAAACCTAGTCCTCAACCTAACCTTGACTCCTACTACAGATTTATTAAAGGGGGTAGGGTCATTCCACAAAAATTTTCCATCCCATTATGCTTTGAGCTTGAGAAATAAAGAGCAAGAAAAATTAGATGGATGCATATTGCTTAGTCCAAGGGAGTGGAGGACATAGGTCACATGGAGGAAAAGCTCAAAGAGATGGGTAGAGAACTAAGAAGCCTGAGGGAGAGAGAGGCCATAATGAAAACTCAGTTGGAGGAAGAAAATGCATGGTTGAAAGGACAACTGCAAGAAAAATAGAATCAATTGGCAACCATGGCTAGTATATCTTTAGAGGCAATCCAGTGTAGGATGCCATCTAAGTCCTATGAATTATACCTCAAGGAACAATGGTTGCAGTTCCAAATCAAGACCTTAGCACAGAGAAGCATTATTCCATTCCAGGGTTATAGACAGTTTATTTATCTTTGTGATCAAAGCACATTGGAGGATAGGGCTAAGATGTCTGAGTTCTACTTACATAACATGGCCTTCACAGATCTAAATGTATGGGACCCTAATGAAAAACTAGGGGATTTACTGTTGATGGGTTTGGCATCATGGATGAACCATGAGGAAGCAAGGGCTACAAAAATGAAGAAGATACTGGAAATGGAACAAAAAAAGCCTCTCATGATAAGATCTGAGCAGTCAAATCCAATGGTTGTCATCAACACACATAATTTAATTGCAAATGATCCTCAACTTGCACCCAGGTATCTCGCTGCCCAAGAGAAAGAAAATACACATTTTGAGGATATGTTTAGGTTGTTAGGGGATAACAACATGCAAGCTTGCCAAAAGAGATGGAATACTTTTCCATACAGTTTGAAAATCAGATAGTACCATTCTCCTCAAAGAATGAGAGAAGCACTGAACATGACACCCATGTACAAGCAAACTGTCCAAAGGCTCAAAGTCAATTGGATTGCCTTGACACTCAGTGCACCACTACTCTTTGGGATGTTAGAAGGAAGGAAGGAAGAGGAAGAAAGAAATTAGTGGGAGGAGATAGAAAGGAAGGCAGGATTCTATGCACAAGAAGAGGAAACCACATCAGAAGCATGGGGTGTTAGGGAGGCCACTAGGGCTATGAAAGATATGGATATTGATTGAGTTGCTCAGAGGATGAGCAACACTTTCAGTAGGGGGGTGATGATGAGACTCATCATTGGGTAACTATATGGACCTTAATTCACCTCCTAGCTTAGTCAAATAAAATATTCTCACAATTTATTACATGTTTTGATTATATTTTGTTTAATGAGATGAGTCAAAGTGAGATATTATGCCTAGTGGACTAATGTGCATTGAATGCAGGTTTGTGAGAGAAAATCAAGGAATTTTGGCAAGATTAAAGGCTGAAACTCGAAAGGGACAAGGAAGAGAGTTTGTAGGAGGTAAATCCTCCTCATTTACCCTTCCCTCATTCAAATATTCCTCCATCAATCATACTAGCTTGGAGTACAAGCAACCAAGTCATGAAGATTAAAAGGCAGCCGAGAAAGTGATAGTCAAAGAGTTAGTTTATCTCGATTTTGGGAGCCAAGCCTCCCTAGATTTAAGGAAGTCATTGGGGACTTCATTTGTATAAATAAATAGGCCTAGAGCCTCATTAGGATTCAAATTTTTGCTATAAAAACACTAGTTATTTTTGAGCTCCAAACTTGTGGAAGACATTGCTATGAAATTTTCTGTTTTAATAATGAGAATGAGATTTTTCTTGATCCAGTACTGAGTTAACTCAGAGGGTTGAAGCTCTTGGGTTAGGGCCCAACCCTAGTAGTAAAGGCTCCTCTTCTTATATCTGTATGCTTAGATTGATTTCATATATTCATGGTTAAATTGTCCTTAGAAGTATTTCATTGCAAGTAGTGTATATTTGAAAAATTTGTTTATTAGTTTGCTTCCATTTGTGCTTTAATTCAGTAGTAGTTTAGAAGAGATAAATGACCATCAAAAAGTTGCCAATAGGTGTTTTGGCCTCACTTCTTCCTTCAGGGATCATGATTTGAGGAAACGACTCCTATGCAGCCCCAAAAACACAGAATTCTACTTTCTCATAGAATTTAGAGTTTTATGTACTTAAGTAAGCATTTGGTCAAGTTGCAAGAGTAGGACCCAGTCATCGTTTCTTCCATCTTCAGCTTTACAATAGATATCATCAATTATTCCATCTTATTCTACAAGTTTTCCTCATGCATGAAGTAGACAACTAGCTCATTAAACTTTGTTTTTTTCATCAAACTTCATCCATCCATGATCATTCCTTGCTTTCACTAAGACCCTCACCAATTTCATCATTTTACAATGAAACTTCTCCAAGCATGTTGAGCAAATCCAACCATCTCCCAACCTTGGTTTTGAGTTTTGAGTGATCCTAGGAATTTTCTTGCTTCATTCCATCCACCAACCACCTTCCCTAAGCCTTCCATCACCTTCAGCACCCATCATTTTACTCTCGGCTATATCCTGTAGAAATATAGGGAATCCTGTAGGTTTTTAGGTTATCTAGGTCCGAGTGTGATGAAGGACCCTTCTAAGACCTTTTACTTTCGTGATGTGTTAAATTGTATTTTTAAAAGAACATTAATGAATACATATGCATGTTCTAAAGAAGAGGAAAATGTCAATCATCAGCAACATAAAAAACATAAGCCGTTGATAACAGAGTTCGCCCAGGAGGGACTACGTCTCCAGGCCCCAGTGTCAAGATGGTGTAGGCCGCTACATTAAGTTTTGTCAATAGTGATGATGTACATAGAGATGATGTCACTATCATACAAGGAAAATTCCCGCACGTAGGAGTGGCGCCATGAGATTTTCCACCACAAGAACTCTCAGTCAAAAGACTTCTATCAGTATGACACAAAAACTCATGCCTGATGAGCATCCCTCCAGCATGGCATAAAAGGGATCTCAATGCAAACATACATGACGAAAACATGAGTATCCCATCAACATACAACAAAGTGATCTCAAAACATAACATGACAAAAAGTACATCACATAGACGATTCCACGTCACATCAAGCAGGAATCATCAAAACAAGTAATAAACAAGATCCCACATCAAGCATCAACAAGGATCTTTGCAGCACAATGCATAAAGAAGAAGTACATGAACACAACATATACCTCACAACCAAGGGCCATCTGAAGAAGTGGATGTCAAACTGCTGAAGCTGTTTGGACCATCGATCTCATGACATCAATCGCATGAAAATGTTTGCTCGCACATGAATGTTGACACCTGCACTGGCACTCAAAAAATTGGTTGGAAAAATGAAATGAGAAAATGAAAAATCTGAATGCACCATTATATTTGTGGCATCGAATAGTGCAAAATCGACTATCCAATTTTTGAATTCTGAGAAGTTGAGAATATGGGGCTCAAGGAATCTTTTAGATTCCCCCTAGATCCCTCAAAGATTTTGCTCCATGGGTGGACTAGAAATTGGCAACTCCAAAGGTGAATCTGACCTCACCATTGTGATCCCTGCAGAAAACCATGAAAAATGACTGTAAACTTGACTGTATTCCGACATGGAGAAAAATTACCTCCTCGAGAAAATTTCAAGGATCATGGTTCCGCTCCCTATTTCTATAGCAATCATGGTTCCACATGCAACATATTAAATTATTATGTGTCTCAAAAACGTTTCATCTGTCTGCTCCTAGTTCCATCGCTCATGATTCTGCAATACACTCATATATGCTCTCCATTCTGCCACCTCTCCCCCTTGCAAAAGAAGTTAAAGGTTTAAATACACAATGGCGACGGAGTTAACAAAGCCAACCCACGTGGCTCAACGGTGGCCGAGGAGGCTATGAAGGCAGAGGTTGCGGTTTCAAATCTCCAAAATGGCGCTTTAAATTTTTATTTGGCTGCATTAACACATTTAACCGTTGCAATGAAGCATGGTGTTTGAGGTTGGTTTTGGTTCATACATGGTACGTTTATTTATGGGGCTGTTTGCTTGGTGGTTGGCCACGTGGGCTGCGTGGCTTCAAACCCCACTAGCACCCTTACCCAATCTTCCCGTGTCGTTTTGGCATGTTAATTATATTGGGGGTGTGGACTAGGTCCACTGGAGGTGGCCCGTGCCCACCCCATATTACATTTGGTTAATATATATGTGGTGTGTGGTTGGAGGGTCCGACGGGATCATGGCCACCTTCCCATACTTAAATATTCATTTGGTTTGTGGTTGGTTGGGCTGACAAGGGTCACGGACTATCGACCCAATCTTAATAACAATTTTTTTAAATGTAATATGGTTTGGGGTGGTGGGGGTGGTGGCTCGCCACCTCACTTATACATTTTTTTAGTTTTTATTAAACATAGAGGGTATTTTCAAAACTTTAGAAAATAAGGGTTATTTGGAAAATTAACGAGGCCGCAATTTCGACTGATTTTAGGAGCCAGGTTTTATGCCTCAGGGTTGGTCAAATTGTAGGACACTTAAACCTAGCCCATAGCCTAACTTTGACCAAAACTTTGACTGGCTCTTTCTCCCTCATACGAGCCCGGATTGACAAACTGTTCACACCTCCACGATCAGGACAATGAGATCTACGCTCTAGTTTTGGGTTGAAGTCATTCTAAACATTTTGATTTTCAATCTTTCATAAGCCCTCTTTGTCCTGTGTGTGTCTCTAGAGCTACCTAGATCATGAGGACATCATGTAGGTTTTCCTGTAGTGGTTTGTTTTGAGGCCGAATTGAGGAAAAGCCTCTAGGAAGCTAGACAAGGCCACCTAAAGGTCTCCCAAACCTTCCAACCATCCACCAACATTCCTAAGCCACTTGCCACATCGCCAAAAGAGATTAGCTTTCATACTCTTCCATAAAAAAGGATAAAAAGAAAAACATATTTATTCTACATTTACATGCACAGTGGTAATGTTTGATGTTTTGGACTTACATGCTTAGGATAGTAGAATTTCATACGTGATTAACTTAGCATTCTTTCTGAAGTAAAGTCTCTTAGCAGTTAGTTAGAAAAGGGTGTGATTCTAGCATTGGATTTTAGTCTTTTTCCTTATTACAGTGGACAAGATTTCTCTTAGAGTAGATTTCTCTTTCCCTCACCAGTAATCAAGCTTCTTATGAATCCATAGAAGTATGGCTCGAAAAATCATAGTGGTCTCTTACCAGCTGAACAATGACAAAAGGGAAAAACCATCACTTTACTTGTGTATACAACAATGTCACCTCCAAGTTTGTACGAACCTTGGGTTGATAAAGTAAAGCTGGTAGCCCCAGGAATTGCACCATTCTTACTGCAATACTGGTGCTCATCATTGTAGATGAAGTCAGTGGTTTATAAATGCACTCTAGAAACATGCATTCATTTCAAGCATTCTAAGAGAAATTTGAGAAGACAAAAGATGAAAAATAATTTTATGAGACATCATTGACATAATACATAGGCCCTCATACATTTCCTTGATGTGATGGAAATATATATTCATCTCCGAAGAAACAATTTTCATGATATGGGTTTTGATGTAAAGAAGGATCTCCATTTATTTGACTATTCAATGGGCCATTAAAGCAGATATAAGGGTTTCTATATATTTGAATGCCATACTAATCCCTCACACTATGGTTGAGAAAAGTTAAAATTTCTAATGCCACTACTACATCCTTCCAAAAATAAATCAATGTCCTCCACTTTTCACCATTAGATTTTATTTTGATCATGGATGACAAATAACCAAAAATGGTTGAAGGTTTATTAAATAATGTGATAATTAAAATTGGTGTTTTATGTAGAAAAAATATTTCTAGGTTATCAACATGCACTAAAATAGCTATAAGTTACTAATTCAAAAAAATTGGACGAAATATATTAAATGGGCCATTAAATCATATACAATGATTCAACACACTACTGATCCCTCACACTATGATTGAGTAACATACAAACACTAATTCCATTACGACATCATCCAAAAATGAATAAAATGTACTCTATTGGCCACTACTAAATTTTTTTATTTTAATTTTGATCATAGATGACAATCAACCAAAATGGTTGAATGTTTATTTGTAACAGCCCCAAAATAGATATCTAATTAACTTATTAACATTAAATTTAAACTATGAACAGTGCTTACCTGAGCTTACCTGTGGTAGAAGTAGGCTTACCGCAAGAGGGTTTTGGGGACGACTCTCCACCCAACCATAGGCTCAATTGTGCAGGATTCTGCTACAACTGGCAGGATTCTAATCAATTATTTATTATTTATTATTATATTATTATATTATTATTTTTATTCTTTATTATTTATTATTAAAGGGAGGGATATTACATTATTGAATAATGTGATAGTGGAAATTGTAGTTTTGTGTAGAAACATGATTTCTAGCTTATTAACATAAACTAAAATAGCTATAAGGTATTACTTGAACAACCTTGGATTGAATATATGCATGTTTCCATTAGCATGGATAAGTTGTTGAAGTTGGAATATGACAACCAAAAATTTGGTTTCCCTCACCAACTTTGAGGAAATGTGGATGGAAGATTGCATGCCCGTTGATACATAGTTTGAGAATATTTGTGTTTGTGAGTTGAAGTTGAATGTGAATGTGTTAGAGAAGCTTCACATTCAACCAAAGCAAGAGTCATCATACAAAGAACATCACTAGTGAGAGAGACTTAGGAAAATTGGTATGCACATATTTTTTTAGCCATAATAGAGAATTTGATTAATGTAAATATGAATCTAGGATGCAACAACATTTTATAATTGTTGGCTTGATGGGGCTTGAACCTAGGTTTGGATTTAGTTGCGCTAACCAACAAAAACCTACACTACTGGCCCTTTCGGAAACAACCCACATAGCGCAGGTTGCAATCTCACTCGAGGTAGTATTAGGGGATGCTAGAACCAAGTTTCTGCATCCATAGTGCTATGTGATGTGTTTTCTACAGATCTAGGGCTTTATCTTGACCTTCACGAACCCTAAACCTTGAAACTCAGAACTTACATTAAATAACAGTTAACATATTTCTATCCTTTACCGATTGTGCTAAGCATGCATAACATCGTACAAATAAGTAGATCTATGTCTTCATGAATCTATTAAGTAAAATGCATTCAACAATTCATAAATACAACAACTTTAGAAATAAAAAATAATACACAGTTACACATATATCACTTTAAAATATGTATTTATTATGCTTCAAATTCTCATATACAAACTCTTTCCAACCCTGTGCACACAGCTGCAGTGGCTCGCACACTTAGTTGTAGACTTACCAAGGTCTTCACTCACATAGTTTCAGGAGCCTCCCCCTTCGCCTAAGTACATAATAGAAAAATTCAGACTCAAATCATGCACTTCCTTCCTTGCTTTCCTATGACTCTTCTATGTATTCCTTTTATACTCTTTCTTCATTACAATACCATGGTCCGCAAACGATGGGTGGGCCCCAGAAAAACTTGACTTTAACAAACTAAGGGGATTTTACCTTCCTAAAGCCCCATTGACTCCTATTAACCTATGCTATTCATGCTCTGCACCTCAAAATGTAGAGACTTTATAATATTTTTACAAACTTATTTTATTTTTGAACAGAATCTGACCTAGGGGACCCCATCCCTATAGGCCCCCAAAACAAAGTCGTGACTCATCTCGAGTCACTCTGCTAGTGTTCTCGGAACCTTTGTTTACAGGCCCCTAAATTCGATCTTCAATGCTTGAAGATCTTCTGTTCCCTACACAACGACCTAGTGAACTTCTTTGACCAACTTCTCTGTCGTTGGAGCTTTGATTGCAAGGCCCATGTTTCTATGTATCTACTGAAGGGCCTTTAGCTTACCCTCGATGGTATGAGACAATTGGCCTGCATAATCATCCCATGGCTGGGTTCGCGCTGCAATGATGGACGCTTTTCGGCGTAGCTCGTCGATCTGTGCCTGTAGAGTCTTTCCTTCCTAAAGTCTAGAGAACCTTTGCATAGGTGTAAGGGTCCACGCTATTAGTCAGATCTCATTGAACTATAACTATCTATCATAGATGCCCACTTTGATCTTTTACAAGTGTGGGTCCTCCTACAGCGAGGCCCACATTTCCAATGCCTGCTCAAATAATTGGTTGCAATCCTTGACGACAGCGGCCAAAGTTGTCATATCTACTTTAATGTAGCTTCGCGCCACTTTCTGACCTCCATAGGTGTGGTTGGCTGCAACTTCATTTGAAGCTCTGAAATCTGTAGCTATAGCTCAAACCCCACCTTTTCAATTTCCTCCTTGGATTCCTTCAATGCAACAACTAACTTGTGAATTTTCTCCGCAGAGGTTGCCTCAGCTAGAATTTGGAGCTCAGGGAGCTCGTTGCACGCTTGGGTAAGGGATGCCTCAAGATGATGATTGTGCTACATCACCTCGTTGTGGGCCTGTAAGTCCTGCACTTTCTCTCCAAAATCTATTTCTTTTTAGTCTCGACTTCTTCGATAATCAACAAAGCTCTTTTCTCCTAGATGCGGAGCTCATATGAAATTCATGGTGTACCTCATGCAAGGTCTGGATAAGCAAGGCTACAATGTTGAGACTCATGTTGGTCATATGTAGCAGCCATACCTGATCCTCAACTATTTCGACATGTAGGGAACCCTCCAGCGACATTACTGTGTGAAGGTCTGTAGTCAGTTTTGCCTTGGATGTCCCGCTCACCTGACTCGCGCTTGCTTGACCTGTGCTTACTTGTCCCATGATCACCTGGATCACTCATGTTTGGACTTGCAATTCCTTCAATCCCTGTTGTAACTTGTCCAATACCTTCTTGTACTAGTCCTTGATGTGCCCCCATATGTTTTCCGTTGCGGAGCAGACAACATCATCTATCTCATCAAGGTCCCTATGTGAGGACCAATGGGTCAGTAACCATAGACTTATTAGACTTCTTCTTCTTGCATGGTCCCATCAAACTACACTTTTGTCTCTTCCTGATCTTGAAGGGGGACTCTAAGTTATTTGATTTGACATAGGGGTCTGCTCCCCCTTCCTCTTCATCTGCAGTTTCTACTTCAAAATATGTGTGCTCTGTATCAGGCTCTTTGAGGTCAATGGTGACCTGCATTATTTTTTCCTGCGTATCTTTTTACTTTTGTGCTTCCTTCTCTTTCTTAGAAGCCTTATGTGCTTCTTTCTTTTTTATCTTTCTTTTCCTCTATTGCAACTGTTGTTTTCTTTGTTTCTACTTCTGTGGCCTTACTTGTTCTTGCAGCTTTGCCAGATGGTGTGAGCTAATTGCTCCACCATTTGCTGATGACCCCCATAATATTTTCCTCCACGATTAAAAGTGACAACTAGTGCCATGTTCATGTGGCATCCTTCTTTGCGCGCATGAATAGATGGTGAAAATATTCATTGAATTTTGCTACATATTTATATTGCGCATGTAGACTGGGTGATAACATTGGCCATTAGTTGATCACCATGCACAGGTCCATCTCGACCACGACCCAAATTTTTTTATTCTCCATCACCCTTGGAGGCCCACAGTGAAGCATACCACGCAACTTCACAAATATTAGGATCTAGTGCAGGGAACTGTAAGTCATATGGTGTGTGCCACACAACTAGTGAAATCAACAACAACAATGAGGCATAGTGGAATGCCTTGCCCTCCTCCTAGGCTTCATGGAAATCTACCAAGAATGTTTTACACAAATAGCCCACCCAGTTGTACTGGATGCCCTTGTTGCACTATGTAGCCAAGGAAACAACTAGGGCCAACACTTCATCTGTACAAAACTTTCTCATTATTTTTCCGACCAAGATGGAAGTAGCGAACCTCACAGATTCATCGGATATGGAGCTAACAACGTAGCCTCGAGACTTCTTCACTAAATTAAAATCTCTCTTCATCTGGTCTGCCAACTTCTTTTCCTACGACTTGCCCACAAAGGCATCATATGTGTTTGCACCTTGATAGGGGAGTGTGGTGATCCTCCTAATCAACATCTCATCAATGGGGATGGGTATCCCTAGCCATAAATACCCATCATGCACCAATACCAAAAATTGGTGCACACAAATCGCGTTGATATTACTTTGCCCAAAGTGAGGCACATACAATATGTTTAAAAGACCTGTGCATTGGATTCCAACAGCCCACTTCATTGGCTATACCCTTGTGACTCCCTCTTATTCATAATATATAGATTTCAAATAATTGATGGGCTGAAACTAAGGATACTTTGCGAAATCATTCAGATCCCAATATTCCATCTTCAAATACGGTACCTGGGTGAAATTTTTTCCCTCTATGGGTACATGCTTTGGTAATAGCAGAGTGACTACCTGATATTTTAATGCATCTGGATCCTTAGAGACCTTGGATGTTGGCTTCCTTGGTGGAATTTAAGGAGCCAGTCTAGAAATAGGCTCAACTTCTTCTATAGGGATATCCTCCAATCCCCAGCCAATACTTCTTCCTCCAAATCCTTAGGTTCCATAGGCTTCTTGTTTTTGTCCATATTCCTCTTCTACCTTCTCTCTATAGGTATCTTTCTAGGGGACTGGCACACTAGTGGAGGCTGGGGATTCTTCTTCTTTTTCTCTCCTGCCACAGAGGTAGTAGGTTTTAGCCTCTGTGACTTAGGTGTTGTAGCAGGGATTGGTGGTGTAGCAGTCATCTTGTCAAGGCTCTCCTAGAAGAGTTTCTTTTGCCACTCGGACAAATCTCCCTCAAACCCAAGCCCCTTATGTGAAAATTCCCGCTCTACCTCTTGCCCATCTCGCCCAGACATACAAAAACCTTCTATGCTCAGAATGCTCAGACTTAGGTGCAAAACCTTAAGACAATATCTCTAGAAGCAAAGTGTCTGAATGTAGAGCGGGATGCTGTATTTATAACCATTTTTTGAATTCAAATCCACTGATTCCCTCCAAATATCCCTCGTTAATTCTCTTTTGGCAGTATATTTCCAAATATGTGCTCCTTAAATGTTTTTCCCTTTCTCCCTCTAATGGAAAAATAACCATCTAATCATCTATAGTGCTTCTAATAGTCATTTTCTAGCGAGGCCGCGCAAGACCCACCTTGCTAGCATATCTTCTTCATCACAACTCCCATATGTGCATTTCTACTAACCATGATAGAGCCCAATATCTTCTCCAAACTTTTCTTTAGGCAGAGTAGTTTATAGTCCCGCACTTCCTTCCAACTTCCTGAAGTACTAAGACTCTCATGCATCCATGTAATCATCGCGTAGGGGCGAGATCACCCCTATACAACTTCAACTGGATTCCATTAATTCTTCCTAGAAATCCATAATCTCCTTGATGATGTATGGTCCCAGTCAATGCATCTGAAACTTTCCTGGGAGCTTAGTAAACTTTCTATCGTACAAAAACACTAAATATCCATTTTTAAAGGTCCATTGCTTAATGTGGCGATCATGCCATGCCTTTTCTTTAGCCTTCTGCAACTGCTGATGAAAGCCTGCCAAGAATCGATTTTCTTTTAACTCAAGTATCTGCGTGAGGAATTATTCCATTATATCTTGATCTACCATCTCTTGACTGCAACAATCCTCAAACTGAGCATTATGTACTCCATTGGCATCACCACTTCTTGTCCATAAACCAATCGAAATGGTGCTTGTCCAGTCAACTTCTTACATGTAGTTTGATATGCCCAAAGAATAGATGGTATGCGCATATCCCAATTTTTCCCATTCACATTATAGATCTTCATCAGAGAATTCTCCAGGATCTTATTGAAAGCTTCAATTGTTCCATTTGCTTGAGGATGGTATGGTTGATTTTCTGATGATACATCTAGAATTCTTCTAACAAAGCAACAATCATTTTATTTAGGAAATGCAGACCCCTATTTCTCATCAAAATCTTAGGAAAAACAAACCTATATAGAATGTACTCAAATATAAACTTCGCAGCTATAGTTGCACTGAAATCCTTCACAAGTTGCACCTTAGCCCACCTGGTCAAGTATTCTGTCACCATGATGATGCAGTTCTTCCTTCCTAGTGGTTGAATAGGTCCCACACAATCTATTGCCCAATTTTCAAATGTTTGTAATGAGACTTGTGGGTTCAGAGGAAATTCATCCCTCTGCAACGACTTCTTGGTCCTTTGATAGACATTGCATGCCCTACAATACTCCTTTGAATCTTTGTGTATAGTTGGCCACTACAACCCAGCTCGTAGGATCTTTTGCACAGTCGCTCTTCCAACATAATGGCCTCCAGAAACTCCTCCATGTGCTTCAGCAAGGATTATTTGTCTTTCATAATCTGGTACATACCTACGTAGGACTTCATCGTTCCCCATTTTATACAAGTTCCTTGTAATTACAGAGAAATCCGCAGCCCTGACCACCAATTCCTTCTTCTAATGTGTCGTATATCCTTCAGGAGCTACACCCGTAGACAGGAATTGGATTATATCCACATCAGGAAATCCTTCATCAAGACATGTAGGTTCTTCACCATTTTCAATCCATGAAAGGTGATCATGCCCAACATTTAATCTTCTTAGCTTCACAATTACCTCAAAGTCACACTCCTGAAATAGTAGTAACCACCTACAAATTCCTACCCCCCCCCAAACACAGGCTTGTTGACTAGGTACTTCAAAGCAGAATGGTATGTATACATTTTGAAGTGTGCACCCAATAGATAATGCCTGAAATTTTGGATTGCATATACCATCGCCAACCCTTCGCGCTTCATGGTTGAATAATTCTTCTCTGCCTTAGACAATTCTTTGCTTGCAAATGCAATCAGATGGTCAATATTTCTTGCGCCTGGCTGAGTTAAAACTACTCCTAATGCTATGCAGGATGCATCCACATGTTCATGGAATTCCTTCTTCCAATCGGGGAATACTAGAATAGGTGATGTAACCATAGTTTCCTTCAAAACATCTAAGCTTTTCTAGGAATCATCATCCCAGCAAAATGTCACATCTTTCTTTAATAATTTCTCCATGGGTGCAGTGATCTGTGTGTATGTCTTAATGAAACTTCTATAGTATCCTGTATGGCCCAATGTTGCACACAACTATTTTACATTCATCGAGGGATCCAAATTGACAATCACTGCAATTTTAGCAAGGTCCACCATAAACCCTTGCTTACAAACAACGTGGCCCAAAAGTATCCCATATGGTACGCAAAATATACACTTCTTCAGATTTAGGGAGTTTTGATACTTCCTACAAGTATCTACCGTTAGGAAAAGACTTGAAACATGTGTTTTAACTAACACTAACACTGTCTAATCATCAAAATAAACCTCCAAAAACTTGTGAATGAATTCCTTAAAGGATGCGAATACCACCCTAGAAAAGATCACAGGGGCATTTTTAAGTCTGAAGGGCATAACTGTATACTGAAAAGAACTCCATTCTATGGTGAAGGTAGTCTTACTTTGATCTTCTGGCACGATCTTCATTTGGTGATATCATGAGAATCCATCTGTAAAAGAGTATGCTTCTTAACCACCAATGTTCTCCAAGACTTCATCTGTGAACGACATAGGGAATGGATCATGTAAACAAGCATCGTTCAACTTCCTTAGATATACGAAGATCTTGATTTATCCCTTTGTCTTCTTCTCTTGAACTACCATAAGAATAACCCAGTTTGATTCATCTACAGGCGCAATAATCCCTAATGCGAGCATCTTATCTAGCTCTTTGTGCACCTTTTCTTTGTATTTAGGATTCAATCAGTAGGGGTGCTACTTCACTGGCTTCACATCTAGCATTAGATTGATCTTCATAACACCCAGATCACCTACTATCCCCTTTAGATAAAAGAACTTTGTTGGAAACAAGTCTTGATATTCATGTAACAACTTCGTGACCTTGTCAACTATTGGGATGGGGTCCCCTGGGTCAGTTTTAGGGTGAAAATAACCCAAGATTTGATACATTTATGGAGCAAAATGACCTTCGTGATAGAGTGGGGTTGTTTTAAATACACTTTGATGCCATTTGGGCTTAAGAAAGTGCCTGCGATATTTTTCTGCATAGCCATAACAACGTTCAATGAATTCATTCATAAGTTCTTGGAAGTATAATTTGATTACTGGATAGTGTTCGAATTAGTAAAGTGCCATGTAGCAAGCCTACGCTTGATGTTGGATATGTGTCGCAGATATTAGATCACACTAAACTTCAATAAATGTATCTTTTATGTTCCCTTTGGGATCTTGTTGGGTCAGGTGGTGTGCAAGCAAGGGTTGATGGTGGACCCTACAAAGATTGCAGTAATTGTGAATTTAGAGGCCGTAAGGAACATTAAGTAGTTGCGTGTGACGTGGGAAAGACTAGATATTATAAAAAAATTTATCAAAGCATATGCTCAGATTACTGCGACCATGGAGAAACTGCTGAAGAAGGACGCCACATTCTGTTGGAATGAAGAATGTCAATGTAGCTTAGATGTATTGAAGGAAAAGATGGTCACGACACCGATCTTGGTATTCCCTGATTGGAAAAAGGAGTTTCATGTACATGTGGATGCCTCTTGCATTGCCTTGGGTGCAGTGTTAACACATGCCAATGAAGGGGAAATGGACCATCCTATAGCCTTTGCAAGTAGGAAATTATCAAAGGCTAAGAAGAACTATTCAATGACTGAATGTGAAGGATTTCCCATGGTGTACGTGCGGAATAAATTTAGGCATTATCTGTTAGGAGGACATTTCAAGATGTACATAGATCATTATGCCTTGAAACACCTGGTCAATAAACCTATGTTGGGGGGGGGGGAGGATTTGTTGATGGTTACTACTATCCCAGGAGTATGACTTTGAAGTAATTGTGAATCTAGGGATGTTAAATGTAGAACCTGACCATTTGTCGTGGATTGAGACAGGTGAGGAGCCTATTATTCTGGAGGAAAGACTGTCATACATGGAACTCTTTGCGGTGCACGTAGAAGATAATCATTTTGCAAACATTATTCACTTCTTGACTACAGGGATGGCACTAGAAGGATATACAAGTAAGTAGAAAAATGAATTAGTAGTGCGTGCAACACATTTTTTAGTTATTGTAGGACATCTTTATAAGATGGGTGCAAACAAAATATTGTGAAGATATGTGTTGTATTTCGAGAGGGATAACATTCTTGCTGAAGCTCATGGGGGAGTCTTGAGTCTCAAAACTTCCCTTTCCTTAGCAACTTTTCTCATCCCTCCTTCTTTGTTTTTCTATGGAAAATGCATTCCTATTTCCAATAACCATTATACATTGCCTTAAGGAGAACATTCTAGTGATTTTCATGTTATAATTTTATGTTTGCTATTTGAATAAGTTTTTTTCATTCAGCTATGGAACAGCCTATTCTACAACTAATCGGCTATTCCACAGCTACTTCCATGCTTTTACAGGTTCTAGGTGTTAGAAGGAGGAAATAGCTAGATGGGTAGTTTGGAAAACATCATGGTATGGATTGTGTCCTAGTCATCTAGCCCAGATCGACAAGGAAGACTCTGGTCAAAGGAAAAGTCAAATGTAGAGACCTAAGGCAAACAAGACTTTGTTTTGTACATGTTTCACAGTGATGGGATCTGAAACAACTTCCTGAGGCCACAGACTTCATCAACCATCTATGCAAATTGAATCCAATATCCATCACCTTAGATTTATGTCTCCAACAACCGAGGAAGAGAATTATGTGTACCTGTCTGCCTACTTGTTTTCGCTGTAGCTTATTTTTCTCCATAAAACAGTTGTATAATTTCTCTATAAATAACCGTGTGAAGAACATAGAGCTAGTTCGATTTTGCTCATGTGTTAAGTTTAAATTACTGCTCTGTAATTTTGAGAACTCATTCTCTGTTTTTAATATTAAAACTGTGTGTTTCATGGATACCTGAAAGAATTTGTTGGAGTGTTGATTAAATACATATAACCTGAGAAGTTGCAAAGGGCCCCTATGTCAGCTAAGGTTACATTTCATTTGGTTTTGTCTTTTATAGTTAAACTGTGAATTCATCGTTTCTTCCATAATGTTTATAATAATTTTCTAACCTTGTTCATAATACAGTTTTTGTCATCTTCTTACTAACGCAGAATATCTTATTTCAGTACAAAATAGTTCTTTTGTTTCATTTCTTTCTAGTTTCTTATCAGTAGCCTGAAGTTGAGTTCAGTAGTGTAGAGTAATTTGTTTCATTTGTTGTTCATTAGTCTTTAAGTTTTTAGTTAAAATTGATTGGCACCATTTCTGTATTGACATTTTACTATTAGTTTAGTGACTCATATTGTAAGTGAATGTTTCTAAAAGCCCTTCTAGTTGATGGTTCATCTTAAACTAAGTGGTGGAATACTTCATTTATGAAATGAGTCTTTTTTCTGCATTTTTATATTTATTTTCTCTTAGAATAATGAAGTACAAGAATTCCTCAAAATGTTATCACAAGGAGGCTGTTCTCCCAAAATTGTGAAGCAGAGTAACTAAGCACTTCATTTAGTCTCCATAGTAGGTTAGTTGCAATTTCATTTTCAGTGTTAGTATTTCATTTAGCTTTGTTGCAATTTCATTTTCAGTTTTTCATTAAGTTTTGATTCTGCAATAGACTAACAATAGTTGTAATGTGACTTTCAGTGTTTCATTTCATTTTTGTTTCCATAATAGATAGTTGCAATTTCACTTTTATGTCCTTTTAGTTCATGATTTGGAACAATAATAAGAACAGAAATAGAAACACTGTTTTCATTTTCTTGGTTAAACTTTACTTTCAAATTTGGCTATAAGCACTTTTAGTCCTGATTTCATTTCTATGGATTTTTAGCAGAAGTAGATTTAAGATTTTGTTAAGTACATTGTAAAACATTAGGAATTAAAGGATAAAACCCCCAAAACAACATAAAACTCAAAAACGGTGAGGTAAGAAGGGTCATCTAACACATATAGTGCACTACACTTCATCAATTTACGATACCCAGATTGATCATTTATGTAGATCAATTTAGGACACTAAATTGACCAAACATTTTGGTGCCATTGCCGGGGAAGTGTAACTAGATAGCCTTATCTCTTACATTCAAAACAATGACATGCATAGAGAAAGAGACTCTAGGGGTAGGTTTATAGCTAGGGGTAGAAGTTCGATTCCTACAACTCCACCTACTCCACCAAGAGTTAGAAAAGTCACACCTCCATCCCAGACTCATACTCCTAGCCATAGGATTCCTAGAATTCAAGAATATTCTCCTACATCATCTACCAAAACAGTCCTAGGAGAGAAAAATTTTGAAACTCCAACAACAGGGAAAACCTTTTTCACCTCCACAGGTGAGCTTATTGCAGTTGAATAATTAGGAATACCTGGTGAGGAAGAAAAGTAGAAACTCTCTTTCATAGTCCATTAATAGAAGAACTAGAGGAAGAGGGAATAACCTTGTAGGTTGAGCCCTATACTGACTTTGAAGAAACTATAATGGCAGAAGAAGAGCAAGATGGAGAATTCTCACTATTTGGAGGAGGGGGTAGAGGAAACAATGGAGGACGTGGAGGTAATAATGGAGAAGGCAAAGGAAATAGGGAAGTAGATAACTCATTTGGATTCCCTATAGTGGATGAGGAAACACATACCACAATGAAAAACATCTCACCATCTGTCCTCTCAAACTTTTATGGGTTGAGAAGTGAAGACCTTGAAACATTTTTGTTTGAGTTTGAAGTCTTGTGCAAAACTTATGACTATTTAGAAGACTCTCAAAAACTCAAATTGTTTCCCTCAACACTAAAAGGGGCTACTTTGAAATGGTTCATGGGGTTAGTCACTCAATCCATTAGAACATGGAATGACATGAAACATGCATTTTTGGATAGATACTTGGATTATTGTATGCCTACCAATCATAAAGATAAGGTGTTCAAAATGATGCAAAAAGAGGATTTGCTTGAGAGATTCAATTATAATTTGAAAAGAGCAATGATGAACAATTTAGATGAAGAAAATTTGAAAGCTCTTTTGTTAGAGGCCATTAGAGATGAATGGATAGATATCCTTAACATGATGGGGAAGGGAGATATCTCTCAACTTCTATTGAGTGACATAGCAGAACTATGTGTTCATCTCTCAAGAGGTAAATCTAAAACAGGAAAAGGGCCGAGAGATCCTTCTCTTGTTAGAGCAAACAAATCTGCAATTGGATCTGTAAGTAGGGCAGAAATTGGCAATATGTTTGATGAGTTTAAAATTGACATTCTAGGGAGCCTTAGTGAGCAGCTAGACACCTTTAAAATTCAAAACAAGCAGAAAACAAAGGCTAATGCTTTAGCCATTTTTTGTCCAAAATGTAGAAAGAAATATGCTCTACGAGAATGCCCTTTAGATGCAAAAATTGTAGAAACTTGTATGATTTGTTCAGAAAGTCATGAGACCAAGGGTTGTCCTTCAATCCTAGGTTTTAAGGTTGTCTTTCAAGAGGAAACATTCCCAAATTTTGCAGAATCTCTTTGCTTTGTTGCAAGAGGACCTTGGCAACAGCCACAAAATCAAGGATTTAACAATCCAATGTATCTTCAGCCCCCACCAAACTAGAATTCTTGGCAGTAACCTTGGCCTCAACCTCAATCTTAGTATCAATCTCAACCGTGGGCACAAGGGGTACAAAATTTACATGGGAGATTTTCCCAATATTACCAATATCCTCCATCTTATCAGAATTATCCTCCCCCACAAAATCAGCAATAAAATCAACAACCACAACTTCAAAATCAGAAACCTCAACTTTCATTGCCATTTCCACCACAACCTCCACAACAGAGTCAAAATCCTCAACTCTTGCTGTGATTTCAGCAGAAACCAAATCAACTATCTACCTAACCATTACCAAACCCCAACAATAAAAACCCTCTGAATGCTTACATGGTAGAAGGACAACAATTTCCAACTTACATGATTACTCCTCTAGATCTTAATGATGTTCAACTTAGATATGGCAGGATATTAGAAAAGGAAAAACCTTCTATAGTTATTCAAGAACAAGACACTTCTGAGAAGGATTCTCTAAAAGTCAATAAAATTTTTGAGGGAACATCCCTCAAAAACCAAAATATTGAAAAAGAAAAACAAAAAGAATCAATAAACACAACTCCTATCCTTAAGCAACTAGCATCTACTTCTACACCTCCATTTCCTGAGAGATTACAAATTGATAGAGGGATAGAAAAACAGATCTTGTTGCCCAATTATGATTTTCTAGATGAATTGAAGAATGTTTGTATCAAAATTCATTTGTTACAAGCCATTAGAGAAATTCCAGTTCTAGCTAAGACAATAAAGGAGTTGAGCATCAAAAGACCAAGAAGAAAACCAAGAGAAACAAAAAGAATTCACCTGGTAGGAAAGATAGCAGACATCATGATGGGAAAGATTGCCATGCAGAAATATGTGGATCCAGGAAGTCCAATTGCCAAGCCACATATAAATGGGATTGAAATTCCAAATACATTGATTGACTCAGGGGCAACAATAAACATTATGAGTAGACAAACTATGGAGCAACTTAAACTTCCTAACCTTCTTTACACACCTACCTTACTGCAACTTGCAGATAGATCAGTAATCAAACCAAATGGTGTGCTAGAAGATATTTAAGTCTCCTTAGATTCTTGGGAATATCTTGTTGATTACATGATTTTAACTCCCAAAAATAATCTAGGAGGACACCCACTCATATTAGGAAGACCTTGGCTGGCCACAACTGATGCTTTTATTAGTTGTAGATCTGGTGACATGCATATTTTTTATGGTAATTCAAAAAAGAAATTTACTTTGTATCCTCCAACAAAAGAAATAACAGAAATAGATGAAAAGGAATGGATTGATGATGAAGATGATATTCAAACTCTCTTTACTATTTCAGAAATTAGTGAAGATAGTCAAATTTTGAATACATTGGAAAATTTTGAAACATCTTCAGAATATGATCATGCACAATTTCAAGAAAAGAATATGAATATGATCATGCACAATTTCAAGGATACCTTGTCATCTAGGTAGATGTATCTCTATTCTATGGAAGAATTTGGTAGCTCTACAATTGAAATTTTTCCAGGTAAGACATTGAACATAATCAAAAACTTGGAGAAACTACAACAAGAAGAGCTAACCAAAATATTACAAAAACATTCTGCTACATTTTCATGGTAGTACAATGACATGAAAGGAATTGATCCTAAGACTTGTATCCATCATATCTATATTGAGGAAAATAGTAGACCAATCAGACAACCTCAGAGAAGGATGAATCCAAATCTTAAGGATATTATGAAAGAAGAGCTCCAAAAATTATTCAATGTAAACTTCATTTACCCAATTTCAGATAGCCAATGGCTTTCTCCTTTGGTAATTGTGCCTAAAAATAATGGTAAATGGAGGGTGTGCATTGATTATTGAGAATTGAATAAAGCAATCCTGAAAGATCACTTTCCTTTGCCCTTTATAGATCAGGTGTTAGACACATTAGCAGGCAAGAATTATTTCTCATTCTTGGATGGTTTTAGTGGTTATAATCAAATTCATGTAGCACCTAAGGACCAGGATAAAACCACATTTACTTGTCCATGGGGAACTTTTGCCTACCGAGTGCTTCCTTTTTGGTTATGTAATGCATCTGCAACATTCCAAAGAGTAGTACTAGGAATTATTTCTCATCTAATACATGATTGTGTAGAGGTATATATGGATGATTTTACAGTCTATGGAAACACATCTGAAAAAGCTTTGGAGAATTTGGAAAAAATTCTTAAAATATGTAAAGAAACAAACCTTTCACTAAGCCATGAAAAATGCTTTATGATGTTTACAGAAGGTATTGTTTTAGGACATCACATTTCAGGAGATGGGATTAAAGTTGACAAATCTAAGGTTGAAGTCATCTCTAAGTTACCAATTCCAAATTGCCAAAAAGATGTTAAAAGTTTTCAACGATTTACAGGATACTATAGAAGATTTATAGAAAACTTCACTAAAATAGCATCTCCACACTTCAAATTTCTTACAAAATATTGTGAATTCAGTTGGAATCCTGATTGCCAATTAGCATTTGAAACCTTGAAAGCAAAAATTTCTAAAGCACCTATTTTAAGAGGTCTAAATTAGAAAATTCCTTTCCATATTTCTACAGATGCTTCAGATATAGCTTTGGGCGTTGTATCGGGACAAAAAGATTTGATTCCTTATGCCATGTACTATACAAGTAAAAATTTGACTCCCATTGAGTTGAATTATATTGTGACTGAAAAATAATTCTTAGCTATTGTTCATGCAATTAACAAGTTCAGACACTATATAATAGGCTATGAAACTTTTGTTCATATTAGATATTTAATGAATAAACCGATTACTAATGGCAGAGTTACAAGATGGCTTTTACTTTTGCAAGAATTCAACATTATTGTGCTAGATAGACCTGGAAAACAAAACACAGTTGCTGATTTCTTGTCCAGGATTCAGAATATCAAAGAAGACTCTCTGGTTGAAGATAAGTTTCTTGATGAATATCTCTTTGCAATAACTACTCAAACTCCTTGGTTTGTAGATGTTGATAATTACTTGGTTACAAGGAAGTTACCTTCACATTTGTTTCCTAGAGAGAAAAGAAAGATTATTCAAGAAAGTGCAAGATATTCATGGATCACTAACGAATTGTATAAAACAGGGCCAAATCTTATGATCAGAAGGTGTCTCAGGGAAGATGAGATGCCTGATATTCTCAAAGCATGTCATAATGAGCCATGTGGTGGACACTTTTCTGACAAGAGGAGAACCTATAAAATCATTTCTTTAGGATATTATTGGCCATCCATCTTCAAAGATGCTAAAGAATATGTTATAAAGTGCGACATCTGCCAAAGGGTAGGGAAACCTACCTCAAATGAAATGCCATTACAAACTCAGGTACTTATCGAACCCTTTTAAAAGTAGGATTTAGAATTTATTGGACCAATTAATCCTCCGTCTAAGTAGAAAAAGTATATATTGGTATGCACTGATTATGTCACCAAATGGGTAGAAACCAAAGCATTGCTTTTTGCTAACGAAAAATCTATAGTTAATTTTCTTTTTGAGGACATCTTCACTCATTTTGGTGTTCCAAGAGAAATTGTGACAGATCAGGGATCTCAATTCACATCCAACATGATGGAAAAGCTCATGGAGGAGTACAAGATCAAGCATAGGAAATATACTCCCTATCATCCACAAGCAAATGGTCAAGTGGAGTCTATAAATAAAGTGATTGAAGGAATCCTCACCAATACTGTGCATCTACATAGAAGAGATTGGGCAGAAAGGCTTCCTGAAGCCTTATGGGCCTACAGAACTACATCGAGGAACACAATGGACATACACCCTATGAACTTGTTTATGGGAAACAAGTCATGTTCCCTATAGAGTTCCAAGTTAAAACTTTCAAGATGGAAATCCAATTGGGGATGGATTTATCAGAAGCTCAAAAGCATAGGCTGAAGCAATTGAATGAACTTGATGAAATCAGATAAGAGGTTGTTCAAAGAACTAGTCTAGTTCAACAACAGAGGGCTAAATGGCATGACAAATACATCAAGGACAAGAGGTTTCAAGAGGGAGATTGGGCATTGTTATTTGATTCCAAGTTTAAATATTTTCATGGGAAGTTTCAAACTCATTGGCTTGGGCCATATGAGATTGAAAAAGTTTTCAGTAATGGAGCAGTGAGGATCAAAACAAAAAATGAAAGTCAAACTCCTCTTCTTGTGAATGGTCATAGATTGAAAATATCAAAAACCAATCTCAATGGAGGAGTTCATAAAGATCTTTGAGAAAAATTCTGAAATGAAGTTGGTGAAGAAGAATCCTTCTTCTCCACCAACTTAGTCTTTGTTTTTCTAAAAAAATAAAAAAATAAGTTGTATAAGGTTGAAAACTAATCACTGATTGGCATGCTTATATAGAAAATACAGGGTGAAAATCAGAAGCTTTTGACACCCTATATTTTCCATTTCCTTTTCTGAAAAAATGGTGACTCACTCTGCATTTTGCAAAAATTCATTGTTTCATCTCTTTTCACTTTGTTTTACTTTTACAATTTCACTTCACTCCACTGCCATATTTCACCAATAAATTTTTCCTTTTCCAACATTTCTTTCATCTCCATTTTCATTTATCATCTTGTCATATTTTCACTCACATAGCTATTTCCATTTCATTCATTCATAAGCCACATTTTACTCTTTGTTTTACATTCTGTAGTTGCTTCCACATTCTTTAGCTGATTATGTTCCGTAGCTGATCCTGTTTTGCAGCTAATTTGATTCTGGAACAATAGTTTGATTATTAGTACAAGCACAAAGTGGCCAGTTCATAATAAAATCTTGTATGCAGGTAATTGAAGAGAAAACAACTTTGAAGACCAATCATGCCTAAAGCACCTGTGGAAGCAAACATCAAAACATTAGAAAACGGAAGGTAAGGTTCCAAAGGTAAAATACAAAAACTTATTTCAAAAAGCAATTCAAAAACATAAGCTTGTATAACATGTATGATCACATGTCTCCTTGATTAATCATTATGTGATTTGACTACCAAGATTCCTCCGCCATGTCTTCCATCTTCAATGCCAAACAGTCCAATGATTCCTTCATAACTAATCTCCATTCAAAACTCCATGACTCATACTTAACTGGACTTCTACAGCTACACCTGTTAACGGTTAGATTAATGACATGCCCTATCTATGTATGAATCTTCAAACCCTGATTGTTCCTTTATTACACTAAGTTTTTCTCTCATACTTCCACAACCTTTTTGTGCATACAGTCACTTTGTTTTAATATTCTTTGTGTATAACAGTCACTCTGTTTTCACACAATTTACGTATACAACTACTTCGTTTCCATAAATTCTGTATATACAGTCATTTTATCTCACTTTCACAGTCATTCTACTTCCATATACCCTGTCATTCCGTTTCCATATCCACAGTTGTTTTGTTTCTATATACATAGTCCACAGTCCTCTTTACGCAGTCATTCCATTTATCAGACAATGAGAGAAATTTTGAAGAGTAGTCAAGAACAGAAGTTATGGGGCTCCTTGTTAGAACTGAACCCTTAGGGGTGAATTACATGGAGGGTTATCCGCAGCTGAAGGGAATGTTACAAAAGGCTGGTTGGTTGTGTTTCATTGAAAAATTCAATAGTTACCATAAGGAAATCACTAAATCCTTTGCCAGGTCATTTGATGGAATGGAAGTGGAAATAGGTGACATCAAATTTGCAGTTATCGAGTCCTTTATAGATAAAGAAACATAACTCCCAAGGCTAGCAGAAAGGTGGTTTAAGAACA
Organism: Pinus taeda; assembly: GCA_000404065.3. Taxonomy (NCBI): domain Eukaryota; kingdom Viridiplantae; phylum Streptophyta; class Pinopsida; order Pinales; family Pinaceae; genus Pinus; species Pinus taeda. The sequence continues at coordinate 43,059 of APFE030959367.1, forward strand.
AAGAGTTTCATGATGAATCTTGGAAGGTCATTCTTAAAATTCTAGGTATGGACACTTTAGTTTTTAAAAAAGGGATTCCAATCTCTGCACTTAAAAACAAATGGAGTAGCATGTTGTTAATTCTGCAAAAGTTCATTACATGCGAAGGGAGGTTTGGTTCTATGTATGTGTATCATATATGACTGTTAATGAATTTTATAGAGCATGGAACCCTCAATCTTCCATTTTTCCTGTTGAATAGTTTGAGAAGAATGACAACTAATATTCAGAAGAAAGTTGAATCAATAGAAACCACTCTATATCACCATGGACTAGTGAAGATTTTAGTTGAATTTCATTTAAGAAGTGTAGGGGATACATGGGAGGACTTTTTGGTAAGGAACTTCTTCCAAGATGCTCCAAATTTGTTTGAGGGAAGTCATGTTAAAAGAAGTAGGAGAAGGAAGACCAGTCTTACCATTCAAAGCACCCCAGAAATTTCAGCACAAAAATTTGATGAAGAATAACCAATCTCTCATAAATTAATAGAGATCAGAAAGCAGACTAAGCAGAGGAGAAAAATGAAAGAAAAGGTTGAAGAAATCCACAAGGATATTCTTGAACCTTCATCACCTAAAGAGGATGAACAACTGCTTTCTGAAAGACTAACCAAAATCAGAGAACAGATCAAGAAAGATAAGGAGAAAGGAAAGAGGAAACAAGTTATAGAAGAAGAGATCATAGGCTCCCAAAACTTGAGGAGGAGTTCTAGACTTTGGGGCACAGTGAAGAAAGTAAAATCAAAAGAGACCCAGTTTATAGATTTAGAGGAAGAAACTCCAGCTCAGTCCCCTGATAATATTCCATATGAGCAAAGCCCATAGAAATCTCCTCCACATAACTTTGAGGGCAACCAAAAAAAGAGTTTCTCCTGGCATTGATCCAGTCCAATAGCAAATCTATGACTACATAGAGTCATTGGAGAAAAAGAGCACATCAGTAGACCTAGGGACTTTAGCTAATCTAGAGAAGCCTACCACTTCACAAGAAACTTTAACTAGCTCACTTAAACAAGAGATCTATGAGCTAGAAGTTATGAATAGGCACATCCAAAGAGAAAATGAAGCCTTAAAGGAACATAATAAGTCGGATAAGATTATCAATGAAAACACTATGCTTCACTTGGGTTTATGGCACAAGAAGACCATAAAACTAAAAAGGAAGAATAAAAAGCTAAACATGGAACTTATTAACCTCAAGTACAGATTTTTCATGAGGAAGCCAAGAATGGCAGTTGGTGCAAAGAAAAGCAAGAAGGGGAAGTTGGATGTTTTGGCTGAAGTATCAGAACAAATGAAGTAGGAGGAGGAAGTTCACAATTTTGATTGCATGGGGACATGCAATAGTCTTGCAGTGGGGGTATGTTAAGTCTCAAAACTGCCCTTTCCTTAGCAACATTTCTCATCCCTCCTTTGTTTTTCCATGGAAAATACATTCCTATCACCAATAACCACTATACATTGTATTAAGGAGAAAATTCTAGTGATTTTCATGTTATAATTTTATGTTTGCTATTTGAATAAGTTTTTGTCTTCTAGCTACGGAATGCAGCATATTATACAACTAATCGGCTATTCCACAACTACTTCCATGCTTTTACAGGTTCTAGGTGTCAGAAGGAGGAAATAACTACATGGGCAGTCGGAAAACATCATGACATGGATTGTGTCCTATTCATCTAGCTCAGATCAATAAGGAAGACTCCAGTCAAAGGAAAAGTCAAACGTAGAGACCTAAGGCAAATAGGACTCTATTTTGTACACGTTTTATAGTGATGGGATCCTAAACAACTTCCTAAGGCCACAGACTTAATCAACCATCTGTGCAAACTGAATCCAACAACCATCACCTTAGATTTATGTCTTCATCAACCAAGGAAGAGAATTTTGTGTACCTGTCTGCCTACGTGTTTTTCATGTAGCTTATTTTTCTCCATAAAACAGTTGTATAATTTCTCTATAAATACCCGTGTGAAGAACACAACCAATTCGAATTTTCTCATGTGTTAAGTTCAGATTACCGCTCTGTAATTTTGAGAACTCATTCTCTGTTTTTAATATGAAGATTGTGTGTTTCATGGATACATGAAAGCGTTTGTTGGAGTGTTGATTAAGTACATATAACCTGAGCAGTTGCAGAATGCCCCTGCGCGGGCTAAGGTTACATTTCATTTGGTTTTGTCTTTTATAGTTAAACTGTGAATTCATCGTTTCTTCCATAATGTTTATCATCATTTTCTAACCTTGTTCATAATGCAGTTTTTGTCATCTTCTTACTAACCCAGAATAGCTTATTTTAGTACAGAATAGTTCTTTTGTTTCATTTCTTTCTAGTTTCTTATCAGTAGCTTGAAGTTGAGTTCAGTAGTGTAGAGTAATTTATTTCATTTACTGTTCATTAGTCTTTAAGTTTTTAGTTAAAACTGACCGGTGCCATTTTTGTCTTACCATTTTATTATTAGTTTAGCGACTCATATTGTAAGTGAATGTTTCTAAAAGCCCTTCTAGTTGATGGCTCATCTTAAACTAAGTGGTGGAATACTTCATTTATGTAATGAGTATTTTTCTGGATTTTTGTATTTACTTTCTCTTAGAATAATGAAGTACAAGAATTCTCAAAATGTTATCACAAGGAGCTTCTTCTCCCAAAATTGTGAAGCATAGTAACCAAGCACTTAATTTAGTCTCCATAGTAGATTAGTTGCAATTTCATTTTCAGTCTTAGTATTTCATTTAGCTTTGTTGCAATTTCATTTTCAGTTTTTTATTAAGTTTTGATTCTGCAATAGACTAAATAGTAGTTGTAATCTCCCTTTTAGTATTTCATTTCAGTTTTGTTTCCATAATAGATAGTTGCAATTTCACTTTTAAGTCCTTTTTGTTCATGATTTGGAACAATAATAAGAACAAAATTTGAAACTTTGTTTTCATTTTCTTGGTTAAACTTTACCTTCAAATCTAGCTATAAGCACTTTTAGTCCTTATTTCATTTTTCTGGATTCTTAGCAGAAGTAGATTTAAGATTTTGTTAAGTATATTGTAAAACATTAGGAATTAAAGGATCAAACCCCCAAAACAACATAAAAATAAAAAACAGTGAGGTAAGAAGGGTCATCTAGCACATATAGTGCACTACACTTCATCAGTTTACGATACCCAAATTGATAATTTATTTAGAGCAATTTAGGACACTAAATTGACCAAAGAAGGAGTTGCGAGAGGTCATTATGCAGGAAAGACAACTGTGAATAATATTTTGCATGCATGTCTATGGTGGCCAACACTGCACAAGGATTCCAAGGAGTATTGTAAGGCATGCGATGCATGTTAGAGAACTAGTAGACCATCGCGAAGGGATGAGTTTCCATTGCATCCACAAGTATCTTTGCATCCATTTGAGAAATGGGTGATTGATTTTGTTGGGCCAATTTAGCCCCCAGGAAAGAAAACATGTGCACGCATAGCTAGTTAAGGATTGTATAGGGGCTATGGCAGCAAATTTTTTGTTTGAATATGTCTTAACCAGATTTGGTTGCCTGAAAATGTTGATGAGTGACAAAGGTACGCACTTTCTGAATGAAATGATCAGCGTGTTTATTGAAGAGTTCCAGGTATACCATCAGAAGAGTACACCATATCACCCTCAAGCCAACGGCATGATTGAAGCCTTTAATAAGATTTTGGATAATGCACTGATGAAGATCTGCAACGTGCAGTGAAATGAATAGGATGTGTGCGTAACTGCGGTACTATGGGCTTATAACACTACTTGTAAGAAGTTGATAGGGAAAATGCCATTCGGATTGGTATATGGCGTGGAAGCTGTAATGTTGATCGAGTATATTATGCCTAGTCTGTGCATAACAACTCTCACAAGTATGGTAGACCATGAGGCCTTGTAGGAATGGCTCGTGCCGCTGATGGAGCTCAAAGAGGATCGATTTTTGTCACAAGATTTCATTAGTAAGTATAGAAGGAATGCGAAAAGGCATGGCACGATCACCACATCAAGCTTTGCACATTCAAAGTAAATGACCTTGTCCTGCTATATGATAGAAAATTCACTAAGTTTCTGGGGAAATTCCAGATGCATTGGCCACGGCCATATATTACCAAACAAATTACAGATGGAGGTGCAGTTCAGCTTGTAAAGCTGAATGGGGAACCTTTTCCGGGAAGAGTGATGGGAGCAGATTGAAGTTGTATACAAGGGATCCTACGCAATGACTATATGGCAGCAGGATAGTCTTAGTGCTCCAAGCAGTTGCAAGGGAGCGCGGGACTATAAACTACACTGCCAGGTTTGGAGGACAAAATATCAAGCAGGTTGCATTGAAAGTGATGAAGTTGCAACCTTGAAGTTGCACGCAGGAAGCTGCACCATGGAGGGAAGTGCCACGCAGCACAACAGAAATGTGACCATTGGAGTCATTGTTCATGACTTGATGGCTTGTAGATGGTTAAGAGGAGTGGGATGACAAATTTTAAGGTAAAAATCTTTGAATATCTACTGCCAAAACAACATTAATTGTTAGACATTGGGGGGAAAAGTCAGGTTTGAATTCAAAACCCCCTATAAATCACACGTGCTGGTCGAATAGAGAACATTTTTCACTCTTAGAATTGTTAATGAAATTCGTTGTCTATTTCCTATGAAACAATCGTATTGGGAGGATTTAGTCACGAGCCCCACGTTTGCTAAGTTGTCTGAGCTAAACCAAAGGTTTATTTTAGAGAAAATGCTTGGCGCTAGTCTCGTTGAAACCATGAGTACTGGCAATGTTGCCTCTAAGGGAGCTGCCTCAGAAGTTGTAAGTATGGAAGCCCCGGCTCCTATGCCTACAACATCAAGGTTGCCTAGGATGAAGCCTAAACCTACCAAAGAAACCCAAACAACCAAAGCGAAGAAGGACAAGTAGAAGTAACTTGTGCAGGTGCGCGTCTCCCCAAGAAATAATTCTGAGACATAGAAGCCGAAGAAAGATAAGCAACCAGAGAAGGTAGTCAACCTAGAGGTGGAAGAAGGCCAAGGAATAGAAGACATTGATGCTGAAGGAATAGAACCCATAACAAAGCTACTCGAGTATATCCCTCCGAGGGAAAGGTGAAGGTCATGAAGCACCCAGACTATGAGAAGTTCACCATTTCCATGCCCCTGCTACCTAAGTAGGTCCCTTTTGAAGGTCTGTGGTTCACGCGGATCCTAGTGTTGAAAATGGAGGATTGGGACCTTGCAGATTGTTAGAGTCAGTCTTGTCAGTCCTCCATCAGAGATCAAAACTCTTTATGCATTTCATTTTTAGGGGTCCCGCTCCATTTACCCAGCTGCATTTCACTAGGGGCATGCCATAATTTGACAGAAAAGGTCATGCTAGTCATTTCCCCTCATGTCTGGCTCCTGCAGGCTTAGGTCTTTTGTCAATGATCACTAAAGTCCATGACAGTCAAGGTCTGGTCCTGTAATGGACAAAAGTCATTTTCGATCACTAGGTCTAGGATTAATCAATTTGGTCTTCAACCAAAGCCATGCAGGCCAGAGTGAGGCCCTTACAAAGTTATGATTTAGAGAGTTTCATCATCATGTTGATAGACTTCGATTGTTCTTCAAAACTCTGTTTTGAAGAAAAGTCAAACAGTGCCATTTGTGATAAAATTTTCAAAAAAGTCGTCAGTTGATTTCTTCAGGTCTAGTCATGGTTTCCGTGGCCAAATGCCCTGTCATGCAATCCCTGCAAAGAGTGCCGAAAATTTCATCATTTGAGTTAAAATTTCAAAGGGAAAAGTGAAATTCAGTGTTGCTTTAAGTCAGTGAAAAAAGCCAAAATGAAACATTAGCAAAGTGGGTTTTTGGAGAAGAAAAATTTTAACACATGACTTCAAAATCTTTAAATAGAGGTTTCCACAAGCAAACAAGGTCATTGTGAAAATCAAGGTCATAGAGAAACGTTGCAAAGTGATTAGGAGAGCCAAGTGTGTGTTTAAGAGTGAAAGGGAGTCATTTTCCAAAGCGCGGCACACACACAGAGGGGCGCAGCGCACACAGAGCCACCCCACAGTGCAAATTTTCTACGGGCACGGTGCACACACCGGGCGCGGAACACTAGTTTTGGCACACGACGCACACCCACAAAGGCCCGAAATCATGCCAAATTGCCTCAAGTTTCTTGTGAAACCCCTCAAATCAACAGTTAGGCTCTATATCATGGCTTTCTCATCAAAGTTTATGAATGTTATGGTGGTTCATGGCTATGTATAATTGCAACAAAACTCATAAAACCAACCACAAGAAAACACCAAGAGCCATTGTTGCTAGGGTTGCATAATTGTGGTGTTGATGCCAAGGTTCCATTTCCACCCCTCATTTTTCCCTTTCTTGCCATTTTTCCCTATCCCCCCTTTCTCATTTTTCCTATTATCCCTACCCTAAAAAACTACCAAACCCTATTCCCTATCCCCTCCTCTTATTTGTCAACATAACACCCCAAAGCCCCACCTTATCAAATACCCAAACCCCCTACATATCCCTAAACAAACTTCTCCCCATAACCCCTATTCCCATCATATTATTCCCCTCCTAATACTCCCTTTTGTTTCATTGTCCCCCTTGGTGGCAGATATCACAACAACACCTAGTTTCACACCATCATCAAAGGGCAGCCCAAGTACAGTACACACAACAGTCATGGCATCTGAGCATTCATCA
>APFE030959369.1:0-11842 GCA_000404065.3 Pinus taeda
GAGGTTGTCAATAGGATGATTGTGCACATTCTGCGCATGTACAACTCAAAGCATCCACGCACATGGGACGAGAGCCTCACCTATGTTCAGCACAGCTACAACCGGGCTCTCCACAGCTCGATTGGCCACAGCCCTTTTCAGGTGGGCTTGGGATTCCAGCCACTATGTCCCATCGATGTGGCCATGCCATTTGCAGCTACTCATGTAGATTCTGCTCATGTCCAGTCCAAAACAGATAAGGCAAACAGCTTCATTGAGCACATCCAACATATTCGCCAGCAGGTCCATGACATTCTGGAGAAATCTAATGCTAAGTACAAGCAACGACATGATCAACATCGAGTGCCACACAAGTTTCAGGTGGGTGACAAAGCCTGGTTGCATTTGCAAAAGGAATGCCTTACCGTAGCTTATCGAAAACTCAGACCACTCCGATATGGCCCTTACACCATTACCAAGACTATGGGAGACAATGCATTTGAGCTTAGCATTCCCCCATTCCTTGGCCTGCACTCGGTGTTCAATGTCGACCACCTTCGGCCATACTTTCCACCATTACTAGACACGTCCGACATTGCAGAACAACTCACACTCATAGAGTTAAATCCAGCTTGCATGGAACAAGCTGCAACTCATCGGATCATGGACACATAGATCAAGCACACTCGCCAGCAGAATATCCAACTGTATCGAGTTGTCAAAGCAGACAACTCCTTCACCAGGGCAAGTGGCTCACGAGGGACCAAGTGCAATAGAAGTTCCCTCATCTCATGGAGGAACTCAACGCAATGGGGACCATTGCTTCCTAAGGGGGGAGGAATGATCCAGGTGGATATTGGTGGCCACCCGCTAATTCAACTTGGATCCCCCCTAGTGCTTCTTTCAGTTTTTTCAGTTTCCCTTAATTATAGCATAGTTTAATAGTTATAGCAATTTTTTCGGGTCTAAACTTCCGGAAACCGTTTGAGCCCTAAACGACGTTTTTTGGGAATCTACTGCCTGCATTTTTCTATCTAAAAAATCGTCTTTTCCGTCATAGTCCTCAGAGAGATCTTTCCAAACGGGCTCATGCGCATCAAATGGAGTAAACACGAAAAAATTGCGACCCTGGGAAGGTGATGTACCAACTACCAAAAACGGGGCCCACAATTTGGCGTTCATCTTCTAGGGTCAGGTTTTGGAATGTGAAGGGTTTTCCATTGTTTCTCAACAATAAATAGGCCTTCTAGCCTCATTGTAACATAGTTCAAAGGCATGTAGCCACACATCTCTTCTCAGAGATAAGTTGCCATCGCCCTAGCTTCTTTATCTCCATTTCTGGTTGTAAGCATATTTCAGTATTTTCCATTAATGAAATGAAGTATTATTTCCACTTCATCTTTGTGTATATGGTTATCTCTGTAATTTGTTGCGTTCATGTTTAAGTCTGGATTAGTTGCTGAGGCTGTTTAGCTGAGGTCGCCTTCCCAGGCGAAGAAATGTTGCTAGCATATTCTTCTCGGGGTTGACTAAGGTGGTCTTGCCTATCCCACCCTCTTTTTCCAATGGCGTTTCAGGGGTTTTTTGCCCCAGGGGGCATTCTTTGTAGAGATGCCTGACTTTGTAATAGCGCTGGCATCTGAATGGCACACCCTCGTAATCTAGGATTTGAATCCTTGTAAAATTTCACCATTGTAGATTAATATTCTCCTCCAAGCCCTCTCGAGTATCCAGGTCCACTAGGATGCGGGATAGAGTCCGATTGTTATATTGAATGACAGATTTATCGTAGTCCAGAAATGTGCCCAGTGTTTCCAAATTACAGGAATAACTCTTCTAACCAGTATTGAAGGGACAAACCAAGTAAACGCACCCAAAGGGGTCCAGCTCCGATCTGTTCTCTTTTTGGATCAAAGAGAGGGCTCCATCGTTTTAGCAGGACTGGCGCCATTTCGATGTGCCAATACTGGGCGAGTGCCATGTTTGCATATTCTTCCAAAGCGAAGTGGAGCACGAACCATCGTCATGGTAGGATTTGTACCTCGAGTAGCTGTATGAATATTTTCCCCCAAATTTCTTTCACCCATAACCCTAGACATTTTGTCGAATAGGTTCTTCAACAAACCCTACTCACTGAACTTTGCCTGTCGTGTCTGCTACTTCTCTGATGGTGAGTCCTTCCCCAAATTTGATGGTCCAGTCCTTCCCTGAGGCCTTTACACAGTTAGATTTCCTTTCCCCTGTTCTCGGCATTGTTGGGTGGTCCTGCAGTTGATCCGAAGGACTCATGTTTTCTTATTGAGATTGTTAAACCGCGGTCCTTACCCTGATTACAAGAGTTTCAAAACATCGTGATGGAGGGGTCATAGTGTGTGTCATTGCTGAGCTACTGGGAGTGTCGTGACCAAAGGCCTGAGTCGCTGGTACCACAGGATTTTCAAGGCTCGGGGAGGAGGAAGGGTTGGCGGGGAAGAGGTGATCCATAAGGGGCGAGGGACTGAAGGATGGGGATGAGCAGGTGACCAAGAGATTTAGGGTTCCGGGAGAGAGTGAGGGGCAGTCAAGGGTTGGGGAGTCAATGGAGAGGGTAGTGATGTGGAGGGTGGAAGCAGATAGCCTATGGAGGGAGACAAGCGGTGTTGGGTTCGAGCACATGGAGCTACGGAGGAAACGAATGACAACTTAGGGTTAGGGCGACAGAAAATGGGTTGATCCAGGAATGGGTCCAGTGAGTGGTCAACCGGCTCCAAGTCCATATCCTCCATGTTGAGCCTAGGAACGGAGACTGTAACTGTCGGTTTCTGGGAGCAGGTGCAAGTGCGGGCAGTTGGTAGCGGAGGGAGGAGCCAGGGGAATTATGGAGCCCGCAGTTAACCGTAATCAAATTCACAGCTAGGGTAAGAAGCCCAGAGGAGCGCCATTGCCATCTCTTCTCTCTTGTTTTGTAGTAGCTAGTCTATTTCAATTTATGATTTAATTTATTAAAATATGCCTTGTTAATAAATAAAATTTATTTACTCAAAATTAATCATTATATTTGTTGGATAGTTACTAGTGGTTTTTGAGTTCCCAGCTTATGAGAACACATGGTATTCATCATGGTTTTCATGTTGAATATAGTCTATTGAAGGCCCTCGATCTATCTTAAGTTTAGATTGGGATCAAATCTCTCAAGATGCAAATAATTACGTCTAGAGGCTCTCTCTCCAACCGAGTATGGTACAAATGTTGTGATGCAATGTAGTGGTTTTTAAGCTCTAGATTTATGAGAACCCATGGTATTGGCTCATGTTATTATGACAAATATAACCTATTTAAAATAGTAAAATATAGAAATATAAATATAACCTATTTAAAATAGTAAAATATAGCAATATAAATATAACTTATATAAAATAGGAAAATATAGCAATATAGATCCATATTAAACTCTAGATCTACTAAAAGTTAAGAGTAAAAAAAAATTAATCCTCATTGAATCTTCATAAATTCTATAATTAAATAAACATAAATTAATATTAACTATTTAAAATAAATATTATATTATTGTTATTATTATTATTTTAAAAATAAAAAAATACATAAATATATAAAAATTATTTAATTTTTTATAATAACGTCAATTTATTAATTTAACAAAATTTAAGAAATCATTAGTCCATTAAATTATAGGGATATAAGAAAGTGTCTCTCTAATATAATAACTTTCAAAAAAAAAAAAATATCTGGAAATTCAAAATCGATTCCATAAATCAATTTTAATTAGATTAAGTTGATGCACTATGACATGCAATGACGACCGCAACAAATTGTCCATGGATATGGTTTCATTGCCTTTAAATTTCAAATATAAAATTAATTGTAAGTATAAAATGTAATCGACAAGAGATATATGAAAGTGTCTATACAATATAATAATTTTTAATTTTTAAAATAAATTGCTGGTTGACAGTATGGTTGTTTTCGGGTTTCATGGCAATGTCTTGTCATTTTTGGTGTTTCTCCATGGCTATATTTCCCAGATTTATATGGGACATATATTATTCCATGTGAATAGATATATATATACTTGTTTATATTTCTTATATAAATACCATTATACTTTTTCGTCTTGGAAAATAATTTTTAAAATAAACATTAAAATATCTGAAAATTCAAACTCGATCTCGTAAATCAATTTTGATTAGATTCGGTTAATGCTCCTTCACACATATCTTCGTAAAATAAAATTTCTGGTTGTTTATAAAAGAATAACCTTCACACATATTGTCATAAATAAATAATAAAATTTCTTGTCCATTATAATGATTGACTGTAAAAAATTTGCACGCGAAAATATGAATATAATTCGTATATAAGACTCTAAACATCATGTGATTTATAAAAAAATAAGCCTCGCACACATCGTCAAAAAATAAATAATAAAATTTTGCTGGTCCAAAATTTGTATTCATATACAATTCGGGTAGGCGCAGCAAACGGTCGCTTTACAAGTTGCAGTTCTAACTGACCCTACAAGTGACCTTTCCATCCCCTTCGATCGTAATTGTTTTATTTCACCTAAACTATGGAATCACAATTCAATTCGATGAATCGCCCACTTCGTCACTCCGTTAGGTTTGACTCCAACTTTCTCGCAAAACTTTCGACTTATCAATGGTCTTTTTAGTGTTTTTGGTATGTTTAATTTTAAAAGTAGCTATTTTAATTTTAATTTTTTTTATCTGTTTGGGGCTGCAGTATCTCCAGAGAGTCATGGAGGAAGATTGAGCAAATCCAGAAGCGTTTTATAACTTATAACCTGAAAATTAAAAGTAATACACCATATCCTATTCTCCTTATAGAAGCAGGTCTTTCTTCTATTGAGAGCCTTGCTATGCTCAGGTTTCTGTTGTACAAGCACAAGCTCAATAACATAGACAATCATAGACTTCCTAAGCTAGCCTTAAATTCCAGCCAAAACCACCTAAGGCTTAACCGAGGATGGCATAAAGACACAAGGGCCTGATTAAACTATTGGGAGATCAATGAGAATGATGCTTTGCAAAACATAAATAACATTAAAGATATTGTTACTTCTAAGTTCAAAGAAAAATTGTGGTGTGAGAAAGATTTAGCGTCTAAAAGAAAATTAAGTTATTATAAGAAGGTCATCAACCCCACCCTTGAAGATCAAAAGTATCTCTCTATTCTAACTAGCTCTAAAAAGAAAATTAATATAGCAAAGATTAGAACGAATTCTCATGAGCTCCATAGTGAAACTGGCCGCTGGGTAGTTCCTAAAACTCCATGGATAGAAAGGATCTGCCATATTTGTGAGAAGAGGAGCATCGAGGATGAAAACCACTTCCTCTTAGAGTGCCCTGCATACAACCACATTAGATCTCAATTTCACAAACTTTGTTACAATACTGACCTTCCTAGCCTTTTACAAAGCCAAAATTATAGTGAGCTCGGGAGGCTTCTCTCCAAGCTTTTTGAACATCGGAATAAAATCTTAAATCAAAATAAATAATTTGTCTTTTTAGGTCCGATAGATCATTATTTGGTCTTAGTGGACGTTAACCATCATCATCATCATATAGTATTAGTTTACGTTCACCCATTCGACCATGTATTATTTTGGTGCTGACTTTAACCTTATGAACATTTTGGTGTAGGGTGAGAAGCGGCCATAAGTGGGGTTGCATAATGATGGTAGTCAAAAGGACACTATGTGGTTCCAACCATCAAAAAAGCATTGATATATTTTTATTGAGAGGTTTTTATTAAGCAAATTTTCTTGATATGGTTTTTTTGCCACTTTCATGACATCGATTTGTGGTCCATGGCAGTGTAATTCCGATTAAGGAATTATGGTGCTATTTTAATATAAGGTTAATGGATTGGGGGTTTATATTGTATTGTAACATTATAAAGCAATATAATAAAGGGAAAAATAGGAGGTGCAACCTCTAAACTTTCTTTCTATTTGGGTTTTTCAATGTAAACTCTTTTTGTTAAATGTGTGCATCATGGGATTCTTCATATGAAATTGACATAAGGAAGACATGAAGGTAATATTCATAAATAAAAGAAAAAATGGCAAGTACAACCAAGTGGAGTGAGAGGTAAGAATATTTACACATAGAGCCATAGAGGATTGGTATGCATTATTTGTAAATCCAAACACCAAGAGGATGTATCTCCTTTCTAATCAACAAAAGAATTCACCACAACTAAAGATTTTGATCTCCCAATACTAAGATATAATTTCAATAAATAGGTGATACATGGATGCATGAGCTCCATAAAAATAAATTCTATTGCATTAAAATGATAACATTTCTTTAAAAAATAATAAAAATTAGAAAAACTTGTTACTTATTTTTGCGCCAAGAGGTGCTCAACAACCCAGTATGGGGGTATGGTGGTAGATCTCACGGAAACACATAAACATGTAAATGTAAATGTAACATTTTTAATCCAATGTCAACCATATTTAAAAATCAATATAATTATTATAATGATAAAAACAATATAAATTTAAAATATAAAGAGGAGTACAAACAGTAAAAAAAAGCCATGATAAATAAATAAAACATTGTTTTATATTTAATCTAGAACTATGGTAAATAAATAAAAATATAAATAAACTAGAGGTATAGTAAGTAAATAAAGCCTATTTTTATATTGGAGTTGTCTTTTGTGCGACTTTATGAACTTTCCGATGCCAGAATTCCGCTAAAAATTTTGAGGTGAAATCTTAAATTGTGATATTTAAACTTGTTTTCTGACTCTATATATGGATTCAACACCTTGAAAAACCCTGGGGAACTTCGATTGTGCAGGGGTTACCCGTCAAACTTGTGATTTCAATAAATTTCGATGGAAAAATTGAGCTGGAATCTTAATTTGTGGTATTTAAACTAGTTCTTTGGACTATATATATGGATTTAACACCCTAAAAAACCTCTAGGGAAATTCGATTGTGTAGGGTTTACCCATTGTTGACCACTCTGTGTCAACTTCCTATAGCAGTGCACATTTTTGCAAAGGAATTCCTTCATGCTTGAGCAATCAAATATCCAGGATTCATCATTCATCAGTCTATTAGAGGTATAAACCCATTTTGCAATGTTTGTAATGTAAATGATTCTAGTAAGACCATATTCGTATGTAACACCCTAGGTAAGCTTATTATTTTGGTGATGATTTTCATCCTAGGAGCCTTTTCGTCTCACTCATTCATTTGTGTCTCTAAACACGGATGGTCGACATAGTTTTTCCCTCTAGCCTCACCCCAAAGCTAGGGTGGAATTTATCGTCAAGGTCTTAGGTGATTCCCAGTGTTCTAGTTGAGTCTTTTGTAAAAGTGATTTGGGAATAATTTATGCTAATTGGTTAAATTGTTTTGTGACAGGTCACTTGGTCTACTAGATCATATTGGTGGCAGAATTAGGTAAATTATTAAGGGTCTATGTCTAAATATGTTTTCCCATTTCAAGGGTTGAGTTAACTATAATATATTGATGTAAAAATATTTTGGTGCATGGTCCCTCATATTTAGACACCATGGCCCAAATATTTAAGGGTGGAATAAATTATTAATATCCTTCACTATCAATTAATTAATTTTTCTTGCCAAAATATGTTAGGTCCCTATAATACTAGTGATGCCCCTATTACTATTATAGTTGCATCCCTTATTAATATTGTTGTTCCCCTATTGTCCCCATATTGTTATTATTATGCCCCATAGAATCCCTCTATTGTTATTTTTGTGCCTTTATATTATTATTGTTAGGTCAGCTTGGTTATATTGTGACCCCTTAGACTCATATACATAGAAATGAGGTTTTGTCATTCGAATCATCCAAGAATTGTTCATTTGTGTAATGTAAATGAGGTTCCCCCCTCGAAGAGGCTGAATTCTAAGGTGTTCAACTATTTTTTCTATGTTTTTGTGAGCTGGTTTCATAACATTTGGTATCAGAGCCTTGAATTCTAGGGTTTTGCTACTCAAAACAGGTCATTGTGGCTTTTGCGCTATAAATTTTTGTCTGTGATGTTTCAGATGCTAAAAAACAACCCCATTTGGGTCGAAATAATTATGAATCTCAGGTCCGAATTTCAGAGCTTTTCGCACTATATTTGCGGAGATATGATCTGCGAAAGTTTTCCTTTTTGCAGACTCCCGAATTTCATTCCAAATAGGTGATCTAGGGAAAATCGTCATAACTTTTGTTTCGAGCATCAGATTGAAATTTCGTAAGAAGTTATAAAAAGAGGACAAACTGTAGTTTCATGTGTATATTTTTCAGATACTAAGGTTAAAAGAGTGACATGTGGCACTTCATACAAGTTCGCTCTTCTGGAAAGGTCTATAATTAGGTCATCTTCGGAGATTATCCATAACTCTGCCTTGGAGAATATAAATTCGATCAAACTGGTGGCATTGGAAAGAGGTCATGGAAGGCTACCGCAGGTCGCAATTTTAGAACTGGATGATTCGAAATTACAGAGATACATCAGATTCAATATCGAGCTCCTACAAAGTGAAAAAGGGTGTGTAGTTTTTTTTTAAATTTTGCATAAGATTGAATTGAAAAATTAGTTTGAAGGAATTCAAAGGGCATAGTAAAGCATTATTATTGGTAGTTTATGCTCCGAGGAAATAAAATGCAAACACCTACTAAGAAACCTGAAAGATCTAGCATGACTCATGAAGAAAAGGAAGAAGTGCAACATGATATTTCAAAATTACAAGACCAAGTGCAACAAATGTCACTCGCACGAAAAGTAACAGAATCAAAGATGGATGGTTTAAAGAAAGATGTAGAAGCTAAGATGTATGGCATGGAAGCTAAGATGGATGGTTTAAAGAAAGGTGTAGAAGCTAAGGTGGATGGTTTAAAGAAAGGCGTAGAAGCTAAGATGGATGGCATTGGAGCTAAGATGCATGGTGTTAGACCAAGATATAACTCAAAACAAAAACTCTATATATTATTCATTCAGGTTGTTCATTGTTATATACAAGAGCGAGTGATTGGTCGGTTCATCTCCTGACTCTCTGTCTTCTCTATTATTGATTTACATTTACATTAATTACAGTTGTTCACCCAATCCTTAAGATTAGGTGTCAACATTCCCCCCCCCCCTTAATCTGAAGGAGCGTTGGTGAGTCTAAGCATCATTGTGAATCTTTCAATCTTTTCTCTTCCAAGTGCTTTGGTGAAGGTGTCTGCAATTTGTTCATTAGTAGAACAATGGCGGAGATGGATCGGGGAATCAAAAGGGTCAGGATGGAACATTCATCTTGGAATATGTGTCCCATAAAATGTGGTTATTATTTTTCCTTTTTTTAGCTTTTCTTACCTAGAATTTTCACCAGGGATATTACAAAACTCTCCCCCTCAGGGGAACACTATCCTCGGTGTTTAACAACACCCACAACCACAAGACTACAGTAAACAAAACGTACTACCCATGGAGTTTTATAACTTAGCTTGTTGTATTATTTACAATAAACATCTTGCTGAGAAGAAAACCGACATGACAACATAACAATGACAACATCTTAATGACATGGCACCCATACCGCTTATTGGAGATTTATAACATATCTCATGGTGACATTTACATCCATTTACATATGTACATATACCAAACATCACCCAAAACATGTACCAAAACATATATCAAATAAATATGCAAAAACGTCTACTCAAACAGCGAATAAGGAAGGATGCATAGCCCGCATTTGATCCCCCATATCCCATGTAGCTTCATCAGGCCCAAAGTGCTTCCATTGCACTTTAACTTGCTTGATTTCTTGGTTCCAAAGCATGAATATCTTTCTCTACAATATAATCTTAGGCTCTAGTTGGAATTATCCATCTGTCTCCACCTGCAATACAGACCAATCAATCACATGATCAACATATTTAACATACTTCTTAGGAAATGACACATGGAAAGCATCATGGACTTTCATTGTCATAGGTAGTGCAACTCGATATGATATTGGTCCAATCCTCTCTATAATTGTGAAGGTTCCATAAAATTGGGGTGCCATCTTGGCACATGATCCAATCCATAAGGAACTCTTCTTCTGTTTGATTCGCAAGTACGCATATTACCCAACCTGGAACTCCTTGAACAACCTATTATGATATTCATAGCTCTTCTCCATATTCGGTTCTACTTTCAAATTCTTTAATTCTTTTGATGTTGGAGCTGCCCCTAACACCAACTCAATAGAAAATTCTACTTCCCTATGAGGTGGAAACTATGAAATCCCTTGAGGAAATACATTCTTAAACTGTTGTATAACTGGGTGCCTTCTCAAAACATCTGCATCCTCAATTTCCTTACCTTTGTCACTAGAAATGTGCACCGCAAATAACATGACACCCTTTCCTGTGACTATGTTTTTCCTTCATAGTTGTCACCATTCTCACTGATCTTGCTTTCTTCTTACCCCATAAAACTCTTTGTTCCCCATCGTCATCCAAGCACTCAATTTATTTGTCATAACAATCCACCTTGCTTCTATGAAGACACAACCAATCCATGCCCAAAAACATACTAAATGATCCCAATGATAATATATTATAATGTGTTGAGGTACAAATACCATTCAAATCAAATGTACAAGCTCTTAACCAATGAAGAAGTCACTTATTTGTATATATAGCTAGCTACAATAAACAAGACTCTGCATCCACTTCTTTATTAAAACCACACTTATCCATTATGTCAGGACTAACATAACTATAATTAGATTGATGATCAATTAAAATAGAAATAACTTGATCACAATGTTTACTACCCATCTTAATGATAGATGCCTACTGATCCTCTTGTCTATTATCCCGTGTTTCATAGATACGAGGAGTGCTCTGATCACCATCCCCAATAGTCTATGCCTCCTATAGACTATATATCTCAGGCCTACCACCCTAATTGTGTGAACAATCTCTCTTTCAATGATCTTTGCGACAAGTCCAACAATCTATAGGTTTCCAACATGCATCCTTATTTTTTTCCTCAGATCGAAATCCCTCTCCTCTATTAGATGAATTTAACTTCTTAGATGGCATTGCATTCTCTTTATTACCTATACCCTAAGTCCTTGCTTACTTCTTGTCCCATTTTCCTTTGTTCTTTTTATTACCTTTCCATTTTAGCTTAGTCTAAAAAAATTTCTTCGATTATTCATTGAAATGATTTAGCTTTCATATGGCCTCCTCCAATGATCTAGGGTCATTGAACTTAGTCCTATCTTTGAATTCCATCAACAACCCACTAGTGAATTTCTTCATCTTGGGCTTCTCCTCCTTCAAGTAAGGCTCATACCTCAATAGCTCCAAGAACCTGCTAGTTCACTCCTCATACATCATCGGCCTATCTTTAACTCATATAATTATTTTGCCTTCTCATCAAAGTATCTCTCCAATAGATACTTCTTCTTGAATAGCCTCTCGAGCTCACTCCAAATCAAGTCCTCCTCATGAATACATATGAAATTCTTCACATATTCTCCCCAAATGTCTACTTTACCTTTGATATTGAATGTATATATTATGGCTTTCATGTTCTCTAAATAATCATGCAACCTGAAGAACTTCCTCATGCCAAGAAACCATGCCTTTTCATCCTATGATTTTTTCATCTCTCCATCTAATGTAGGTGGTTTGGCTTTCTTAAACTCATCCGGAAAATATCCCATGTCACTCCTACAGTAAGGACGATAACGATATCGATCATAATGCCTGTCAAAATCAAAAGTAGGATAGTACATGTTTCCATCACCTCTCCTATCCAGAGTGTCCAAGAGCCTACGATATCTGATCGTGTTATCTCTATCTAACTTGTATCC
>APFE030959371.1:0-13504 GCA_000404065.3 Pinus taeda
ATTCCTTTCAATGTTACAATACATATTTATACATGCCGAAGCATCCAATACCATGGACCAAAAACCATCGCGTCCAAAACCATGGACTGAAAAACCATAGGTAGGTTCTCCCAACCTAATATAGGGTCCAAAAAAAATTTTCTCGGGGCGCTACCCCGAACCCCATAGAGGGGGGCTACCCGCCCCCCTCAAACCCCCCAGACAGGGGGGCTGTCGCCCCCCCTGTGACCCCCCCGCTACGCAATCAGCGCAACGAAGCGGGGGCTCCGCCCCCCCTCTAACCTCCCGGTTCACTACGTCAGTTCATCGTGGAAAGAATATAACACAACCCAATAGGTGGAAGTCTACTTTGAACTTTGAATACCTAGATAACTACTCAAAAATGGTTGGCGATAATCATGGCTTGCGGTTGATGGCTGTGTAGATGCTTGCCTTCATCAACACCCAAATAATTTTTTCTTTCGTGAACTCGTGTAGTGTCCTTTGTGGCCCATAATGAAGCAAACTTCACAGCTTCTGGTAAGTCTGTCTAAATTGGAGGAAAATGGTTGTCCTCTAGCAATTCCCATGTGACCAGCACAATTGAAAGTAAGAGCCACAAGTAATGAAATGTCTTGCTGTGGTCCTATGCCTCCCTGCAGTTTAGGAGGAACTCACTGCACCGGTAGTGTGCCTAGTTGAACTGTATGCACTAGGTTTTCAGTGAAACCACTGGTGCCGACACCTCATCCACACTACACTTTTTTATTATCTTTCCAGCCAAAAGTTGGGTGGCCAACTTCACTGCAGGGTCCATAATGCTGGAAATTAAATATCCGCGCGGCTTTTGGACAAGTTTGAACTTGTCCTTCATCTTCTCAGCGAGGTCATGCTTGCCCGTCTTGTCACCAAATTCCTTTGCATGATTTAGTCTAGAGTGAGGGAGTAGTGTTATCCTATGGATCAACATATTAGTGATTGGCATCGACTCACCCAACCACAAGCATCCATCGTGCACAAGGCACAACAAATACTTGATGACCGTTAAGTTTATGGGTGCACATTGGTAGTGCAACACCCATATGAGGTTCAAGAATCCGACCTTGTTTACCCCCTAAATCCATTCCACTAGCTCTAGCGCGGTGACACCAGACTCCTTATAGAACACACACTTCATGAATGTATTGGTCACTAGGGGGGGAAACCGCTCAACATCTCCCAAATCCCAATATTCAAGCTTCAAATGTGGGATGTGTGCCAAGTGAATGCCTTCAAACGTTATGTTTTCTGGTAGTAGAGGGGTGTTCAAGAGGAACTGTCCTTCATCTAGGTCTTTTGAGACCTTCACCTTGCCCTAGCACAGAGGGATGTTCTCTGGCGACTTCAAAATAGGGTATACCCACTCAACATCTATGTCTTTCGCATCCTCATCAGCCTCCGGATCTACCACTTTTCCTTTCTCCTACACAGTGGGCTTTTCTTTCTGCTACGCTGTGTAGTTGCATGTTTCCTCAATGACTCACACACTGGCAGCGTCTTCTTCTATTTATCCTTCTTCGACTTAGGAGCCTCTCTTGGTGGCACTGTTACGATAACCTCCATGCTCACAACCTCAAGGGCAGCTCCCTCAAAGGTAATAGACTCTCCGACACTAGCAGTCTCAACTAGTGCAGACATGAAGTTGTTAATGAGTTGTTGGGTTTCCTCAGGGAACCTCTCAAATACAGAACTAGTGATCAAGTCCTCAAAGAACGCACAGTTCATGCACACTAGAAAACACGACAAATAAACTCTTAGAATGAAAAGTGTCTCTCATTGGATGGCCATCAATAATTTATAGGCAAATTTGAATTCAAATTCGACCGCTCCCCCCAAAATCTACTCATAAATGCTAGATTGGCAGCAGATTTTCAAAGATCTCACTCTTAAATTCTGCCTTAAATACTACCCTCCCACTCCTCTTAGCCATTTTCTCACTGTCAAATCATGAACAATGATGGTAATGGTCACTTTCTGGCTATGTTGTGTGATCTCTCATCCTCTAGTGAAACTCCCTTCGCATGTCTGTTAACACTGTGACACTCTTCTATTCCGTGCAGGCCCCTCATCACATAGCTCGACAACCCGCGTAGTGTAGTTTATAGTCATGCACCTCCTTGCAGCTGCCTGGAGTGCTAAGACCATGTTACTATCATCTGTCATCTGGTTAGATCCCTGGTGTATGGTTTCAATCGGCTACCATTTACCTTTCCAGGAAATGGATCTCCATTCAATTTCACAAGATGAATTTCTCCACCATTGGTAGTCTCCTTGATAACATACAACCCCAGCCAAAGCATCTGAAATTTTCCTAGAAATTTATCAAACTTGTTGTGATATAATAAAATTAAATCGTTTACCTTGAAGGTGCGCAGTTTGATGTGTCAATCGTGCCATGCCTTTTCGCACTCTTTCTAAACTTGTTGATGGAATCCAGCCAATAATCTATCTTCTTCCAACTCTGTCAGCTGCGCGAGCCTCTCTTCTAAGGCTCTGGGATCCGCCATGCCTATGAACGATGTTATGCATAGACTAGGCATAATATATTCCATTGGCATCATTGCTTCTATGCCATAGACTAGCCTAAACGGTGTCTATCCAATCAACTTTCTACAAGTGGTCCTATAAGCCCATAGCACTATTGGTATGTGCACATCCCAATAATCCCTCTGTGTGTTGAAAACATTGGTCAGCGCATTCTCCAATATCTTATTAAACGCTTCCACTATCCCATTGGCTTGAGGGTGATATGGCATTCTCTTTAGATGATACACTTGGAATTCTTCTGTCAGCGTGGTGATTGTTTCTTTAAGGAAGTGCGTATTGCGATCACTCATCAACACCTTTGAGAAACCAAACCTGGTCAGTAGGTATTCAAATAGGACCTGCGTTGTTTTTTCCCCTATAAAATCCTTTACGAGTTGCACCTCTACCCATTTGGTCAAATACTCAGACATGGTGATGGTATACCGCGCACCCGTCCTCTTTCCTGGAGGTTGAATCGGCCCTACAAAATCAACTGCCCACTTTTCGAATGGTTACAATGATACTTGTGGATTCAGAGGAAACTCATCCATCCACAATGGCCTGCCCATCCTCTGACATGCATCACACACCCTACAATATGCTTTCGGATCCTTGTGCAATGTCGGCCGCCACAACCCAGCGCGTAAAATATTCTGTGTTGTTGCTTTTCCTACATAATGGCCTCCTGTAGCTACTCCAAGAGCTTCAACGAGGATACTGCTTCATTCAAAATCAAGCACATGGCGTCACAATATCTCATCCACTCCCATCTTATACAAATGACCTACAATCATAGAGAGGTCTTCCACACGCACCATTAATTCCTTCTTCTGTTGACTAGTGTATCCCTCTGGAGTCGTTCCCGTAGTTAGGAAGTGAATGATGTCTACAAAATGATTATCTTCCATGCACATCAGGCAGTCCTTCCTCCAAATTAGTGGGTTCCTCACCTATTTCAATGTGCAACAGATGATCTGGTCTGGAATTCAATCTCCCTGGCTTCACAATGACTTCGAAATCATACTCCTGAAACAATAGAAACCATCTACATATTCCCCCCTCCTCCCCCCCATCCCCAACACAGGCTTGTTGTCCAGGTACTTTAATGCATAATGGTCTATATACATCTTAGTCTACCTAGCAACTAATGCCTAAACTTCTAGAGCACATACATCATAGCCAACCCTTCGTGCTCTATCATTGAATAGTTCTTTTCAGCCTTAGACAACTTCCTTCTTGCAAATGCTATCAGGTGATCCAATTCTCCTTCACTGGCCTGTGTCAGTACTGCTCCTAGCATAATACATGACGCATCCATATGCACATGAAACTCCTTCTTCCAATATGGGAAGACTAGGATCAACACGGTGACCATTTTCTCCTTTAATACATCCAAGCTCCATTGACTTTCCTCATTCCAACAGAATGTAGCATCCTGTTTCAAGATTTTCTCCATTGACGTAGTAATCTGAGCATAACTCTTGATGAACTTTCGGTAATAACTAGTATGACCCAGTGTTGCACGCAGCTGTTTAACACTTCTAGGTGCCTCCAAATTGATTATAACCATGATCTTAGTTGGGTCCACCATTAATTCTTATCTACACACTACATGACCCAGCAAGATTCTGAAAGGGACGCAAAATAAACACTTCTTCAAGTTTAGCGCAATCTGATACCTCCAGCACGTATCCAACATCAAACACAAACTAGCTACATGGCATTTGACCAATCCAAACACTGTCCAATCATCAAAGTATACCTCAAAAAAATTGTGAATGAACTCTTTGAACACTGCAATGACTACGCACGAAAAGATTGCCAATGCATTCTTAAGTCCAAAGAGCATTACAGTATATTGAAAACATCCCCACTCAATTGCGAAGGTCAAATTACTCCTATCTTTTGGCGCGATCTTGATTTGATGATACCTCGAGAACCCATCAATGAATGAATATGCTTCCTATCCTCCCACATTATCCAGCACCTCCAAAAAGTTGGAAAAGGATCATGCACACAAGCATCATTCAACTTCCTAAGATCTACGCAGATCCTTATTTCATCCTTTTGCTTCTTTTCCTGAATGACCATTGGACTTACCCAGTTGGACTCCTCCATTGGTTTAATGATACCTGCTGCCAACATTTTGTCCAACTCCAAGCGGACCTTTTCCTTATACTTAGGATTAAGGCGATATGGCCATTGCTTCACAAGCTTCGCGTTTGGTTTCAATGTTATCTTCATCACTCCTAAATCGCCTATTATCCCTTTCAGGTCTGAAAACTTTGTAGGGAACAAATCCTGGCATTTGTGGAGCCACACAGCGACCTTATCCACCTTAGCATCATCCCAGTAGTCCCCTGTCTCCACAAACTTCGGCTTGCCTCTTTCCCAATGTTCACTTGTCGAGTTTTTATTGGCGCGTTGGTATCTGGATTCTCTATCTGCAGCACCTCAACTTCATGGTGACCTTCTGTCTCTGGGATATTAATGTTCCTTGGATCCTCCTCTTCTTCTTTAGTAGTCACATTGTAGCACTCCAATGCATGGCATAGCTGGGTGGTCCATTCTGGTTGAATCAAATCCAAGGGATCCTGCGGGATTATGAAGATCGTTTCCTTGACCTCCTGCAATGCTTCATCACTGCAATCAAATCCATCCTCAAAGCAGAATTTCATCAAGAATCCTTGTCTCAAAATTTCCCATTCATTCGTGCCATGGCAAAGCTCTGTCTCCAAGTACAAATTCATTGGTATTACATCCAAGGTGTGACAGAATAGATGCACCCTCTCCGGTTGTGGTTTTGCTCCATAAGCATCAGTCCATTTTGCTAAATGATTGCACGGATCAATCCCCCCATCATATATCTCTGTTATTCATACCTTTGGGCGACCGAACCGCACCCTCATAATTCTTCTGTATTCACACCACCCATCAAAATTGTCCTTATGCGTAGCGCACCATCTTGGAGGTGTAGCACACAAAGTCAAGTCCAAGGTTTGGAAGTGATGCTTCTCTGACACTTCCCTTTCAAATGCATCCAAAAATTTATCAACGTCAATTAAACCATCATAATAAGGTAAACTTTTTACCTTTGACGATACACAACACAACGATTTGGTCATCATGTTACAACATAGTGTAGACACTTCGCACAACCTATTATGCCAATGTTCCAATTTCTCATTTGAATCTGATGTGCAGGAGCTTTCACGGTCCCATGCAATATGTCCATCAATTGTCAAATTCACCCAAGCTTGATTTCGCACCATTATCTTATAAATTTGGTCCAAATCATCATCACTTTCATAATTGCAAACCGGTTCAGTATAGCATGGTCCTTCTACAGGGTCCAAAGGTATTGCTATGCAGAGCGATTTCCTTTCAAATGACATCGTCCGCTTCTTCAAATTGATCACCCTACTCATGTCGATGGCCCAGTCGATCCCAAGGAGCGTAGGGTAGGGATTGTTGTCATCAACAATCTCTATTACTTCGAAATCTTCCAATGCGCTCACGCCTTCAATATCTACTGTCACTCCCTGCAATCTTTCCATGGGGATAATATTTTGCTGATTTTCCATCCTCAATTGAATAGGAGACCACTGAAGCATAGGTCTCCCCATTCTCTCCCATGTTTATTTAAAAAAAAAATTGCATCTAACCCAAGATCCAGAATAGCTTGGTCCATTTCATATTTTCTTATTTGTGTGGTGAGCCTCATTGCATGCCTTGTTCTTGTCTTATGCTTACCAATTTTCCTGACCATGTGTGGTCCCTTAGGAGAATTACCAGCAAATTTATTGATCAACTCCTGTAATCCTTTCACGACTTTGCCATCACGTAGTAGCTTCATATAGTTCTCTAAAAAGGTAGTAAGCATGGATGGGTCCATCTCTTCAGACTTCTTATCTTAGCTTCCTAAGGTAGAAGCCTCAGTGAATATTTTCTTCCCTTTCATGAAGGTTTCTTTCATGCGTTCCAAATCAAATCCAACCTCCTTCTCTAGAGATTTGTGGACTCATTCACCTTCTTCAGGTCTCTTTCCCTTATCTTCACCAATCATCATTCCACTTCACAACAAAATATTCACATTGGGATCCTCTTCGCAGGGTTCAACCCTCATCATCTGTAGGTTCTGGGTATGCGACTGAGGCTGCATCCCCTTTTTGCACATATTAGCTATTAATATAGGGTATTCTTTTGTTGCATGGTCAAACTAAGTATAGTATCAGCACGACAAGCACGTTGGGTTCATACATTCTCACACGTAGTGTCCTCACCCCCCACAATTGTAGCAAATAACTTGCCCTCGACCTCTCAGAGGTCGTCCTCCGCCTCAGCCTTGTCTGCACCCTTTATATCCTCCTCGCACTCCCCCAGTGGCTTGATCTATAGGCCGAGTTTCTGTCTACATTAATTATACAAGCATTCTCTCTATCAGTAACTCGTAACTACGGAAATTGTGCTCCTAATGACCTACAGATTTGCAAAAGTTGCAGAAGAGTTGTTGCGGTGATTGTACAAATTTATGCAGCAAGTGGAAATTATCTGTCGCATGTTTTCCAGCTACCTGACATATGGTACACCACAATGTGTGCCCTGTACTTGGCCCTGCTTGATATTCTAGCCTCAGAGGCATCTACCCTCCTCCTACAACATAATTCACGAAGACAGGGCAATGGTCTTTATCATGCCCCTGAATATTACATTTCAAACACCAAACTTCTTCCACACCTCTAGTCGAATCACTTTATCCTTCTTCAGGCTTTGGAATTCTAAGCAAAGGTTCTATAACTCCACATGAACCTGCTGAACTCCCAAAGCAACATCTTGAATTTGTGTCTTGCGCAATCTCATAGCATTCTCTAGGGCTTCTGCCTGGGTCCCAATCTTTTTCTATGATAAAGCAACCTTTAGATGAGGCAAGAGCGAAGACACAAACCATTCGTGGTACTTTCCATCTGTAAGATTCATGTTAGCTTCACAGATCTTGCACTTCAATCTTTGATCCAGCTCCTAGGGTGTCTTTCCATGATCTCCTTGAATTCAATGATCGATTGCACTTCAGACTTAGGCCTACTGAATTCCTTATTCAGTGTAGTCTGAATTTCTGCCAACGCAGCCATTGGGTTATCAGTGTAGTACTTAAAGTACCATGTTAGTGCGTGTTCCTACAAAGTAGTAACCATCGTTGCTTTCTTCATATGATCATCTGTAATGTTCTAGGCTTGCCACACAACCTTCATGACGAACCAAAACTAGTTCAGGTCCTCATTTCCCAAGCCCTTGAAGACAGGAAAATTCATTGTATTCACCATATTAAATGGTGGTGGAGGTGGTGGCGGTGTGGGTGAAGGTGCATGCGATGGAGATAAAAAAGGAGGTGGTGTGGGTGGGTGAGGCATTCATGGAAACCCTCGCCTTATTAGCTAGATAATGCTCTACGGTGAAGCCTGTGCTGCTTCTTCGTCGCACTTAGAGGAGGCTCAATCAGCGAGCCATATTCAGGTCATGTTCCCCTTCTATCCCTGAATAACTTTCCACTTCGGGTAGCTCTAAACATCAAGGTAATTGCATAACCTGATTGTCACACAAGAGCATTTTAATCCAAGTATTCAAATATCTCAAATAATTACCTCGCAGTCCCTTGAAAAAGCTTCACTCTGCTTCATTGTAGCTGACCGAGGTATCGCCCGAGAACTCTGTTACAAACCCTCCAAGGATACAATCAAGACAGTGATCTCAGTGTGCACGATCTTATCTTCATAGGCTTCCAATCTTCGCACTAACTTCGGGGTCCACACTATTGGACCGTCAAGCCTCCACCTTCCCTGGTCGTCTGCCAATTTAGCAATCCACTCGTATAATTCGACTAGAAAGGAACACAAGAAAATATTGTGTATCTCTATGTACAGATACCTGTCCAACCATTTTTCTTTCGCCAATCGTGGATTTTTGTTTTCTTGCACCACAAATGTGTGGATCTTCCTATCCAACCAGTGTTCAATTTCTCTCTTAGTTGGATTCTAGTTATGCGACATCACACATCTCTTTATGCAAATACCGGTCTCAACAACTGAACCATTTGTTGGCTTAGTGGGTCCTAACCTAGGTTCAAAGTTAAGTTTGCCAAACAAATCCCTACACCATTAGCCCTTTTGGCATCAATCCATGAAATGTGGGCTAAAGTATCCCCCAAAGAAGTACGAGTGGATGTTGGAACCAAGTTTCCACACCCAGAGATGATTACCATGTCGTTTTATGCCCTAAATGTGCCTTCACACAGATCAATAAGCTATTGAGTCTTATCAATATAACTTCCTCTTACCAGCCTCTAGACCTTCGCGAAGGTCTACGACTGTCTTTCACGAACCCTAAACAGATGAATCAACCACTTACGTGCCTCTGTAATCACTCCTAAGGCTATTAGTACCTAGATCAGCTTCAATGTCTGATATCTTTAGCATGCATTAAGATATTCTTCATGTAAACAGATATTATTACTTGTGTTCATATGGCAATGTAAACCATGCAGAATCGCACATCAATACAATATTAAATCATAAACCCAATATTCATCATAACATAAATGCATTCATTCATAATAGAAGTAAATGGGCAAAACACAGATATTTCTAGAATAATCTCTTTATTGATGCTTCAGATTTTCTTACAAACTCAAGACTACCCTACGCACTTAGTTGTAGGGTTCCATGCACTCAGCTGCAGACTCTATTCTAGGCCTCTGTGCACACAACTGCAGAGCCTCTCGTCTACTCTAAGACTCTTCTCTCTTCAACTCTAATAACACATTATATTCATTCTTCGCTTTTGAATTAACTTATACTCTCGAAGACTCTTCTTTTTATAGTCTATACAAGCTGACACAACATACATAAAAGAAGGGAAAATCCCTTTATGACACTTACTATCTACATGCCCTGTGATCATAACTTGTGGAGGCTTTACACCTTACATAACAAAAACTTGGGATTTCTTCCCCAAAACTTGGGCTATTCCCCAAAGTTGACCGTAGGGAACCTTGTCCCAACAGAGCATATGAGGGTTTAATATTCTAAAATTTCAGTTGATCTCAGGGGTTGGTTACTTGAGTGGTTGGGATGGTTCTTGGGAGTTATATTGCTGATGTGGAAGGTTTGTGTGATGTGTTTCCATTGATTCCACTTCCTTAAGGTCACTTAAGAGGTTGAATCCCATTATAGTGGCCTCTCATCGCATATTTACCCTAGTTGGTCGGTTACTTGGGTAGATGTGGGATGAGAGTGTTAAAGAGTGGCATTAGAGCATGGTTCACCCCTAGTATTGGATGGGTGGTGGGTTGGTCATGCATTCATGTCATTTCATATGTGTTCCTTATGATTGTATTCCATGTGCTTGTTGTATTTGCATGGTGTTGATCATGGTTGTAGTGATGTCGCCATGTGAAGGTTCATGGTGTTGTTGTGGGGTGTGTCATCATGACTGTATGGTTTTATATACATTTTTTATGCATGTTGGTGTGCATATGTTGTTATTCATGTATTGTGATGTTTATTATTATGCATGTTGGTGTGTATATGTTGTTATTCATGTATTGTCATGTTTATGATTATGCATGTATCGTAGGTCAAAGATGACTAGGATGAGGGTGTTACAGAGTCGTAATAGAGCATGGTTCACCCCTAATATTGGATGGGTGGTGGGTTGGTCATGAATTCATGTCAGTTACATATGTGTTCCTTATGATTGTAGTCCATGTGCTTGTTGCATTTGCATGGTGTTGATCATGGTTGTAGTGATGTCATCATGTGAAGGTTGATGGTGTTGTTGTGGGATGTGTTGTCATGAGTGTATGGTTGTATATGCATTTTTTATGCATGTTGGTGTCTATATGTTATTATGCATGTATTTTTGTGGTTATGATTATGTATGTATGGTAGGTCAAACATGCATTGTGAGGTCATTGTATGCATTTGAGGTCATCATGATGCTGTTGGTTGTTATGATGCTAATGTGTTGGCTAAGATAGAGTAAGAGATGAAGATCATTAAAGTGAATTTCCAACGATGGACTTCGGGGTAAGAGAAGATCATCATACAGGTTTATATGGTGGGCATGCAGGTATGTGTTAATGGTTGTTATAAGAATTAGGGTAACTTTATATACTTGTAATTTTATTGTTGTTATGGTTATATGTATGATATATGCTAGTTGATTTGTGTAGTCATATGAACATGTGTTAGATAGCCATGAATGATAGTAACCTTTGATTGTATGACTTGTTATTGTTTTTTTAGGTTAGGTAACTTGTTGATTATGTTATATGTTGTTGATGAGTACGTTATATGTTAATTTATTGTTGTTATATGCTAGTAACTTGATGATTAGGGTTATTACATTAAGATCTTGATGTTATATGTATCATACTAAGTTGGATTGGTCTATGTAAATGGTTAGGGTTATGACATTTAGGTATGAGTTAATACATTGTGATATTATATCATGCTAATCTAGTCTGACTATGCGGATGTGATTATTATGTATAAATGACAATTGTTTATGAGCTTATGATGGGAACATGTTGGCTAGTTACTGGTATGGATATCATGACCTTATTTATGTTTGAGTTGATATGTTGTGAAGTTATATCGTGCTATTATAGATTGATTTGTGCATATAAGATAGCCTCCCCTAAGATACATTAAGGTAAGGGTTTTCTTATGTCATCTATTTGGTGTTTGAATGTTTGACTATGTCATTTGTTTGGTGTTTATCACGTCGTCTATCTATTATTTAAATGTTTGATTACTTGAATGATATGAGCATGTGTCTATAATATTTCTTGTTGAAATGATCATGTTTTAAGATGGTTGTACTAATACATATGTGTTGAGACAACTGATATGTACTTGAGTGTAAGTAGGTGATATTTGTAGCATTATGTATTATGACTAAAGAATGCGATTTAATTGTTGAGTATGACATATTTGTTAGACTTGGTAAAGGTTGATTTCAAATTAATATACACGATGTCTTAATATTTGGAACATGAGACTGACATGTGTGAGAAGTTGCAAGGAAACATGCTTGGTATTAGCTTGACAAGGTAAAAGTTGATGTGTTTATATAACTAATATTTGGGTGATGTGACAGTGCATAGTAAGACTCAATTGCAGCAATGAAAAGGTAAAATAAATGAATTGGGTGAAAAAATCCTTTGGCTATGTTTGGAAACCACAATTCCAAACGAATGAGTGCTTTGCATATAGGAAGTCTTCTTAACCTTGAATTTATCTGACATTATGAGGATGTATGTTATATTCATAAATATGTATTTGACAGGTATAACAACTAGTTCTAGTTATGGCGAGATTCATCAAAGGATTGGAGTCCTTTAAGAGATGGTGTGGGTGTGTTTAGTTGAAACCAACATGCTTGGCACAACAAGGTAATATAACTAGTATATTGTGATGTTTACTTATAAACTGATAATTATGTGTTTATGGTAGTATGATGTAGGGGATTTCATGGAAAAAGAGACTGCCATGAAATATTGAAGAAGGATTAGGTTGAGATTTCCTTTGGAAGCACTGGGAACCATGGGGATTGAGTCATGGTGTCTACTGAGAGACTTGTGATTTGAATTCTTTTTTCTTTGTTGCGCTTGATCTGCATCCTTTTTATGTCTAGTGTATGGCCATACCATGTTTTTCGCGGTGTAGTATTGT
The DNA here is from genome assembly GCA_000404065.3 of Pinus taeda. Classification (NCBI taxonomy): domain Eukaryota; kingdom Viridiplantae; phylum Streptophyta; class Pinopsida; order Pinales; family Pinaceae; genus Pinus; species Pinus taeda. Next base: position 12,276 of record APFE030959371.1, read on the forward strand.
TATTGGTTTTCATGGTTTTTTTCTTGTTTGCATATTTTTCTTGTCTTTTATGTCTTAAGGGTCTTGGAAATTGGATAGGAAAGAGGGAAGTTAATGGAGCTTAGGGAGAGTTGAATGAAAACTAGCAAATAATGTAAGACTCATATGAAGCTCGGTGCATGTATAAGTGTAGCAGAAGGTAAAAATATGACATATGGTTGGACTGGTTGGGTCCATTGTGATAAATGGATGGTGGAAGTACAACCATGAGAAAGGTAATAGGAAAGGTGAAGTAAATGGATCTAAGGCATCAGATCCCTTGGCTATGTTGGGAATGATTTTTATCAGTGTTATACATGGTGTGCATGGATAAAGGGAGTTCTCTTAACCTTGACCTTATGATATTTGGTAATTATGTTGTGATTGTGATTTCTTTATGCTAATGTTTATATGCATATATGTATGTACGTTGTTATCTTATATATATATATTATATAAAATATATATATATATATATATATATATATATATATCATTGTCTGACAGGGTCATCAGGAATCGTTCTTTTGGAGGAATGATTGCTTATACAGGTGAATGACATGAAGAGTGTTGAAGAAAGTGTAACTAGGTTCGGTCTTCATAATGACATGATATTTGTAAATGATGTAATAAAAGAGAATAAATTTATTTTTGTTGCCTTGCTGCATGGGTTTCATGAGCAAGAAGTGTCATTAGGTCAAAGACTTCTTCTTGATGCCTTTAGGATTTATTATATGTAAAAGAGTCAATTCACGTATGAAATATATCTTCATGAGCCTATGTAAAATGTATTCAAGCTATAGCAACCATCCAAGACCAAGAACAATCCTCCATTAACAAGCACAAGAATTATGTAAGCAAAATGTTAAGAAGGTCATCATGTCGGCTTCAAAAAATGAATTAAATATATATTTAAATATCACGTCGACTCAGTATAAGGAAATGTTAGTTCACTTGAAAATTTGGCTCATGTTTTAGGAAAACCCACTATAAATAGGTGGCTAAGGTATTCACAAATGAGAGGCATATAACTCACATTATCTTCTCTGAATTTTCGGTTGGATATGAGGTGCAAGAATGTTATAGACATTTTTGGGCACTTCAACCCCAATCACAAATGTCCACAAACTGAGGGCTCCTAAGTCCCTAAAAGTGTTGCTTCACTACCTAAAGGAACAAGGTCAACTGATTACATCATCTCCCAGAAGTTC
>APFE030959389.1:0-15098 GCA_000404065.3 Pinus taeda
TACCTACAATGGAGAATGCACGGGCCTTTTAAGAACTTCAACTATATGTAATACCATGAGATCAATACCATGAGTGAGCAATACTAAGTGCCCAAAACCATAATTGTTAACCATAACTATCGACATAAGCTCAACTCCACCATAGGGTCAAGTTTATCTAACAAACCCCCATTTAAACCTGATTTTGGGTTTTCCTTAGCCAAATCTAGCCAAATCTACCAAGTGAGCTAGCCACCACTCACCTCTAGGAACTACCAAGCCAATGTCAAGATGTTTAATAATTTCACATGTTGTCCTAGATCAACTTTTTTTCAAATGCTCCCCTATATCACCTAGGTCTATATCCAAACTTTGCCAGTGCCTATTTACCGAGGTACACATGCCATATCAGCTCTTATAGTCATATGCCAATTTACATGTAAAAAAAAAAAATACAATATTTCTTTTCATGTTACTATTCTACCCTTAAGTCACTATTCTCTTAGCAACTTGCTTCCACACATTACTATTTTCTTAGAAACTTTTTTCCACACAACTTGAACCATTTGCATCTCACCTTGTGAGACCGCTATATCACTATCTCAAGACTGCTCTTATAACTAATGCTATTACCAAACCTCTTCATAACCCTTGCGATTATTGGATTTCAATAGCATGAGGCTCTTCAATTTATTAATGATATCACCTAGAATCTTGGAGACACATTCAATCATATATTACACCATCCTCGGTATATGAAGTTAGCTTTAATCTACAAACCATATGGACGACAACACTTTTACAACATTGAATTTCTCTAGTTTCAATGACCAGGTACGAGCTTCACCTCTTGCCTCAAATCATCATCATCATCATCATCGTTTCCAAGGATAAAATTGTCCTCTTCCCTTACATCATCATCCTTGTTTTCAACTTCCCTCATATCTATTCAAAACAAAATATGTGACAACAAAAAACAAGAAAAGAGCACCCTATTCGTTAGTCCCATAGGCAGTAGCAAAGAATCAAATGCCAATGCATGTGAATTTTTACATTTACCATTATTAATCTTGTTGGGAGAATCACAACTATCAATTGAAGCGTCCATCTTCTAGTTACTGCACCAACCCTTTTCACCTATAAATTTTATTGTTTTTGTCAACCTCATTCCATGGATTCTCCTCCTTACATAGAATGGGAAAGTCTAATTTCAAAATCGTTGGAGAGGCCAAGTCGAGCCCACCAAGCCGTGAAACAAATTCAACCATGATTTAGTGTGGCCATTGTACCTCTTTTATGCCTAGGATGAACACGATGCTCCTTTCTATCCTCCATTGTAGTGATAATGTTGTTGTTGACCACGCCATGGGACGTCGAGAAAAGTGCATTCCCAATAGTTCGACAATATGTGTTTATATGTTTGAGAGTCTCCAAAATACACTTTTCCACAATCTGTCTTGAGTTAATATACACTGGTAATTGAGCGCCACGTTCCAATGACCGTTAAAGATGCTAGTGATCTCCATACACTTTGAATGCTTCATCAAAATGCCATAGAATGTATGTGACATTAAAGAGAAATGTTATGAATCATATATTGTTGTGGTTGGAGTGTGCAAACATTTCATGTCCAGGAAATCTCAGGCCTCGATGGATTTATAAATATTGAAACTGTAGTGAGAAGAATAAATGCAACCATTGATATTTGCAAGGTTCTAACTTTGCCCCCACTGAGAGGCATCACAAGACAACTTTTCCTTGTGGTTAGCTTGAATAACATTGTTCCCTCCTACTGGAATCCAACTAAGTTATATGTTGACCATCCAGCCAAGCATCTAGAGAAATAACTTGTCAATTGTGCCTCCTGCACATCCATGCATATGTAGATCCACGAAAAGTAAGCAAAGATCAAATCCTTTGCCACAAAAATCTAGGTGCTCAAAGAACAATTGCACTAGCTCGAGAAAAAAGTTTTGGGATCCTATGATGATGATATCGACCATCTAGCAACTAAGGCTCTAGACAGTTAAGAACAATCTTCCCTATCTTACCTGCACCAGATTATGTGCAATGACCTGATTCACTTGATTTGTTTGTAGTTTATCCTAGAAAGTCTCTCTCTCTCTCTCGCTAGTCAACCTAAATTGTATATTCCTCGTAAATTTTGTCCCCTTGATTTCAAACCATATTCCTTATATTGTTTACCTGATTTGGGCACTCAACTTAATTTATCTCGCCATCTTTCTATTCCCCATTTCTACTGGGAGAAATCAGTGGAGGGCAGTGCCAGCATTACTGGTTCAATGATTCTCTCCCACATCAGGTAATTGATTTTCCCGTTTCCATCCAACACCATCTAGGTCAATGTACATTCCTCGAACTTGATGGCATCGTGACAAACATTATTTTAGATTATGAATTCTATACTCGTTAGTTTCCCATTTCTGTTGACTACCACCAACTCATATTTTCCATGACTATTTCTAATAATTCTGTACAGATTCCTCTCAAAACTTATTGTACATTCTTCATCCCTGACGAGCAAAAAATAGAACAACCAAAGCCTGCAGAAGTCCATAAAACAATAAGAATCATTTCTTTTGCCATAGCTCATCGCCAAGATTATTTGAGATAAATTTTTGAAAAGATTATCCAGTAGTGTACTTTGGATATCCCCATTGCTTTCTGTGCATGAGAAAAGTATGTGATCGATGTACCATATGCAGATGATAAATAGATTAGACCACAAAAAGCATCAACGACTCTGATGAGTCCAATCGAGGTGGATTACTGTGACAAAGAGATTATAGATCTCTTAGACAAGGGCCTAATCAAACCATCTAAGAGCCCATGGGTGTGTCTAACATTCTACGTTGACAAGCATTCAGAGATCAAAAGAGGCCAGCCTCTCATGGTGATCAACTACAAGCCCTTAAATGGAGTGCTAAAAAATATGGCATATCCTCTACCAAATCATCCAGAAATTCCCCAGAAACTGAAAGGATGAAATGTCTTCAACAAGTTCTATCTTAAATCAAGTTTCTACCAAATTGGAATGATCACTAAAGATCATTGTAAAAAGGTGTTTGTTGTCCGACATGGATAGTATCAATGGAAGGTAATGACTTTTCGTTTAAATAATTCTCCTAGTGAATTTCAAAAAAGAATGGATGATTTTTTTTGTGACATAGATTGGTTAATTATCTACATAGATGATTTACTTATCTATTCCAAGAATATCCAAGAACATTAGAAACATCTCCAAATATTTTGTGAGGATTGTGTTAAACATGTATTAGCTTTGTCAACATCCAAGATTGAAATTGGAGTAGTAGATCTATGTTTCTTAGGTTTGAATATTTCTAATGGAAGTATCACACTACAAGATCATGTTCTTCTAAACTTGTAGAATTTTCCAAAGAAAATCCTAGACAAGACCAAGCTACAACGATTTCTAGGCAGTATGAATTATATGCGATGTTTCTAAAAAATGGACAAGCCCAAGACCTAGTTATCTCACAACAAAGATTGAAGAAGTCACCAATACAATGGAATCAGTCCATGACCCAGGTGGTGAAATACATCAAGGAGAAAGTCCAAAACCTTCCTCCTCTCAAGATCCTAACAAATGAAGGATTTTATGTCCTTGAAATAGATGATTCAAATTCAGAATGGGGAGGCATTCTTCTTGAACACATAAATCGAATTGAAGAGATTTGCAGCTACACCTCAAGAACATTTCGTGGAGCTGAACCAAATTATTCTTCAAACCATAAATAAGTACTCACAGTCAAGAAAAGTATATATCATTTTAGGATTTATTTAAAATCTATTAAATTTTTGGTTTGAACCGTTCTCAAAATCATGTTGGGCATGATAAAAGTAAACCATGAACTTGTTTATAGTTACATCTGCATCATGCGATGGGCAGTCTGCTTAGATGGTTATGACTTTGGTATCGAACATAAGCCTGGATACCTCAACTGTGTGGCAGACCTTCTCACACATGAAGCAGTGGACCCTATTCTTAAAAAAGAAGCAGTAGTAGGCCCATAATAATGTGTCTGATTTGGTCCCCATATGTTGAAAGACCTTAAGGTTTGAGATAATCCAAGTTGTCCACTTTTAGCCAAATCTTTACTTTTAATCGGAACTCACCAGTCATGTAATAACTAGAGACTGGATATGAATATTATAAATGAGTAGTTATGTCCATCTTAAAATTCAATCTAAGTTCTTCTAGTACCTGAGAAATTAGTTGGAATTCTCTTCTCCTCTTCTTCATAAGATTGATTCTATATTCCACCTATAGTGTCATGCTTAGTGCGATTAAAGTATTAGTCACTCACAAAGACTAGAGTTTGTAAGTGTTATTCGTTGTCAAAATATAAGGAGAAAATTTTGGTGAAAATGTAAAGATGTTGTCTTAATGGTCGTATTTTCAAAATTATGTTACATTTATAAAGATAATGTACTCAAATGGGAAAAAATTTCCATCTATTTTTTTTTTGAATGGATACATAAAGAAATTAAAATAATTACACATCTTTGATATTCTTTACAATGCCTATAATTAATTTAGATATATGTAATTTAAAAAATTATTTTACATATAGAAATATCGATGTAGTCAAACATGAAAAGGGTATTTTAGCGTTGAAATTCTCATATGTTTCAAGAGTTTTATCAGAGACATCTAATAAAATTGGAACAATACATAAAATATTAGCATGTCCCTTCCGCAAGGATGACATGCACAAATTTAAAAATAGTCCAAATAATGTGAAAGCATTTCAATTTTCTTCAGTGTTATGAATGAATACATAAAAAAATTAAATACCTTAATCCATTAATTAAAAGGTTATATTTGATTCCTCGTAAATTAATACCATTGATGCTCAACACTCTTGATTTGAGGACTTCAATTTTATTGTTTTCAACGGAACATTGGTGCTTTTATATTTCTGGTTAAATCGTGAAGCCAGTGCAATATTCCTACTTTGTATTTCTTACAATCATTCCTTGCATATTATGAAGTCCTATAGCTCAATGAATTTGATATCAAATCAAATCAAATAAAAAGTAAAAAATTAAATCAATCAAAACAATACAAAGGAAGAAATGCCACTCCTTCGTTCACAGGTGAATATCCTATTCTTTGTTGTCAATCTCAGTGAGGACTTGTACCAACCATCCCATCTCTTGTTTTCTTATTTTACTTTGACCTCATAACCATGTATATAAAGAAAATATAGGTTTCCTTCAAAATTTACAATGGAATGAATTAGGTCTGCCCAAACCCTAAAATGCCCCTAAAACCATGAGACCTTGACATTGTTAGCATGATGTTCTAACCAAATGAACTAATTGGCCAAATGTTATTAGATTAATTTCATAAATTTACTACCTTCACGTAGGATTTAGTTAGATTTTTTAGTCAATTTTAACAAGTTTAAGGCGTAACAAATTGTTACAGTAAGAAACAATACCCATGAACTTGTCTATTCCACTAATCATTTTTCCATGAAATTATTAAATCACTACAATGTATATGCAACTTATTAAGATGAAAATGATAAAAGCATATTGTCCATGTCAAAATCATGCAAAATATAATCTATTGCCATATCCAATGACTTTTTTCGAATTGATGCAATATATAAAACAACATAAAACTCACAACAATTCACTACCAAGTCATATGAATCGACCACTAAAACATAAAGAAGGACTCACATAGTTGACTATTATACAATTAATGCATCAAGAGAGATAGACATTGAGGAAATTAATTTGGGTTGATACCTATGGGTCATATATGTTGAATATTGCATTATTAGAAGAGAAAGTGCAGAGGACGTGCTTCTTGGTAAGTTTGCAGATGGGATTCATATTGTTACCTCCAACCACTACTACCCAGCCTACAGAATGATGAAGCCTTTGATTCCCTGGTTCGAGAGAATCTTAGTGGACATTACCCTAAAAAAAAGATTGCATGAGACATGGAAAACTAAAAAGAAGAAATAGAGAGATGGTCCAATTGTAGGTGCATGTACAATAATTCAAAGATCTTTTCCATTTCCATTAGTTGAATTCGAAGAGTTTGAACTTGAATCTCCAAAACTCAAAATCCAAATTCCAAGATTTTGATCTTGAACATGTAAAACTCTAAAATCCAAAGTTGGGTAATTTGAAAACAAACAAAGCAACTTGCAACTTTGAAAAGTAAGTTTGTTAGAAATTTGAAGAGAGCACAATATTACACATAAATCATGCTTCATTTCTTTATTGATTTCAATATATAATAAATATTATATATGTGGTGTGTGTGTGTGTGTGTGTGTGTGTGTGTTGTGTGTGTGTGTGTGTGTATAGGATATAGATCATATAATTCGATGAATCTAGGTCCTAAGAAAGTGAATCTATGATATGAGACAGCTACAACTTATATATAGGAAGCAAACAATTCTATATTCATACCTGAGTACTCACAACGAAAAATTTTAAATTACATTAAGCACATGGAAGAATTACTTCGAATACTCTCCCTTAGTGCTTACAAGAAAAAGAAAAAAAAAATTAGAAACACACATTACAATAAAAATACTGACCTATCTCATATTTGTTTGATATGGTCATCACTAATACTCACATCCACTCTAAAATATCACGGTTTTCACTCTTTTCTTCACCGCACTTTCGAGATTCCCACTTCATCCATTTAAGACTTAACAATTTCTGACAATCATTGACATAGATTATGAGCATGATTGGGTTAGTCTCGATATCGAACTGTCATATTGAACTGCCACCATATATTGAATTCACGACCCTCCTCGATGTTCATTAGCTATTTGGGATATCATTCTAGGTACAAAATGTCTTCAACTATAATTCTATAACTTGGCCTTGTATAAAATAACATGTAATAACCCTCTTGGAATAAGACAAGTCACACTAGCTTGACATTATTAGGAACAACATGTAACCAATGCTTTGGAGCATGGCAAGTCCCATTTCGTCTATTATTTATGGTTTTTTATAATATAAATATTACACGTCAATTTTGAAAAGAAACAAGCAATGAAACAAACTCATCATAACAACAAAAACAATCATTTGCACATAACAATAAAAAGAACAATATTATTCTATCAAAAGTCAAACTGTAATCATGCATCTTGGTGGCATCAAATTATAATCGTGCTGGAATTGGCACGACAAAATTATTATACCATAATATCATAGTGCTTACAATAAATCATCAAATCGATCTCTTTTCCTGTGGCAGTGTATAGATCCTACACTTTTCCCAACAATTTGGTGGTGGGCTATGACTCTTTCATCAACAAGTCATCATCACCATGACCAACAAATTTGCAACCTTTGAAGCACTGCCACTCTTAGTCACACAAATTACCGAATTCAGATGCTGCAACACACAACCTTCACATCATAGAGATATAAAATGTGCAAATAGAGCTTGATGACTTATTCATTGTGCCATGAAAGAAAAATCGACATAGTCCAACCACCTCCTCCACAACATTTCTATTGCATTTTGTTTTGTTTTATTTTTATTTTTTAAGTTGTAGATCTCAGCCCAAATTTCTTAAAACATCGTGGCTCTCCTACCATTCAACATTGCAACACATAATCCGATTTTTTCAAAATTGTGATTCACGCTCTCCGACCTCCATTTCAAGGGTGAGTGGATTTAATGTTTAAGCATTGGATCAATAGTAAATCAATGTCCCACTAAATCCTACTCCTATGCCAACAATGATTATGTTATGGCCCTTCTTCCTTTTGAAACATGCTGCACAACTTTTTATTCACGTTTTTGGATTGATGGGGCCTTACCCAGGTTCAAAGTTATTTAGCCAAACAAATCCCTGTACTACTGGCCCTTTCAGTAGTAGCCTGCACAACGTGGACTGAGGTCTCACACAAAGTAGTATGGGGCGATGCTCGAACCAAGTTTCCACACTGTTCAAATGTTTGAGGGGTCGTTTTAACCCAACCGTGAATACCTTTGCGGACGTCACTTCACACACTTTCCTGACCTGTGAGGCCTTCGTGACTTCTTATACTCGACTTTTCATAGCCATAACCAAGGCTGAGGAGCTTCACATTGCTAAAGCAATGATGTCTGCTATTTCCCCAAGTCACACCGTGGATCTTAGTTATTTTCTTATAACATCTAGTTATCTTCGTGTAAATAGATACCTTATATTATATTCACTTACTCAACATATTCATATAAGTTGGCACAGCAAATAAATAGTAAACTTGTAATTCATACCCAATATACTTCAATGCATAAAATAGGAAAAGATACACATAAATATTGTAAAACTTCTCTTTATTAATACTTCAATTGGATACAGACTCAACCTGCCCAGCGCACTCAGTTGCAGGGGTCCGCGCACTCAGCTGCGGACTACTAGGCCTCTATGCACTCAGTTGCAAAGCTTTCTCCTACTCTATTACCCAAAGACATGACTCTACACTCAGACTTAATGCTTCCTCATTAGATCTTCTTCTATTCCTTCTATCTGATCCATCTCTTTATACTTAGGTCCTCACTCTATTTACACAATCCCGTGGTCCACGGGCCATGGGTAAAACTCTCAAGCTGACACTACATTTCACAAAAGTAAGGGCAAAAAACCCTATGACTCAATTTCAACTTTGCGCTCCATGCCGACAAATCATGGAACCTTTACATCGGATTTAGTCAAAACTTGGGCTCTAATCCCCAAAACTTGTCTTGGGGGGATTCCACACCCAAAAAGTCCCCATCACAAACATCATGGCTCGCCCTTGAGTCACTCTATTGGTGTGGAGATATTCACATGGAGACCTCCCAATTCTGCTTGGACTGCTGCAAGGTCGGCAACGCATTGAGTGATTACATTCTATATATGTTGTACGCATTTCTTGGAGACTGCAATGTCGAAATTTCACCGCTGTATCTGTTCCTATGCCCCTTACATCTGTTTATAGTACTACGCCTTCTTTTAGCTACCTATAGCATGAAGATTGTGCTTCTGTCGACTAGTTAAATAGCCTGGCCGCCCGTGTATGGATTTAACCGACTCCCATTCAATTTTCCTAGGAAGGGTTCTCCATTTAGCTTTACCAACTACACCATGCCTCCATCTGTGATTTCCTTAATAAGATACAGTCCTAGCCAATCCATTATGAACTTTCCAGCGAATTTATCAAACTTACTATCATATAGTAACACCAAATCATTCACCTTGAAGGTGTGCAACTTAGTATTTCAATTGTGCCAGGACTTTTCATGTTGCTTTTGTACTTGATGATGGAACCTAGCTAAAAAAAGTTCCTCTTCAAGTTCCTCCAATTGTGCGAGCCTCTCCTTCAGGGCTCTGTGGTCTATCATACCTGTGAGCGCTGCTATGCACAAAAATAGGCACGATATATTCCATTGGCATTATGGCTTCCACTCCATAGAACAACTGGAGAGGTTTTTGTCCCATCAATTTCTTGCATGTCATCATATAAGCCCACAAGACTGCTAGTATGTGCAGGTCCCAATCACTTCGCTGCACATTATATACCTTGTTCAGTGTTTCACACACTTCGTTAAAGGGTTCTACATCGGTAATCGTTTGCACACTCCTTCTTTCCACACTCCATCATCCCAAATGGAGGGAACCTTCACGCAATTGCCTTGCCAACACATGCTTATTGATTGTGTTCCCTAATGCGAAGTCCATGTGCATTCACATAGGTTGTTTGCCATATGCCTTTACCCACTTAGACAGACGCGTGAGCAGACCATATTGTACATTGTATTTATCTATTAGTGACATTTGAGGCTTCCCAAAACACATCCGCATCATTCTCCTACATTCGTGCCAGTCCTCAAAGCTTCCTTGGCGCGTAACCCACCACCTCGCGGGTGTAGCGCGTAGTACCCATTTCAAAGCCTTGAAACGTTGTTATTCCAACACCTCCCTTTCAAATCTGTTCAACAAAGAATCTACCTCACTGAACCCATCATAGTTAGGCAAATCCATTAATTTCACTGATACACAGTGCATCGATCTTGTCATCATGTTACAGTTCAACGTAGTTACCTCATGTTACCAGTTCTGCCATCACTCTATCTCTTTATCTGAATTTGATGTACATGAGCTTTTGTGCTCCCATGAGAATCATCCATTCATGGTGGGATTTACCTAGCCTTGCTATCATGCGGTTATCTTGTAGATGCAGTCCAAATCGTCGTCGCTTTCATAGTCACGTACTAACTTTATGTAACACAATCCTTTCACAGGATCCAAAGGTATGACTACGCACAGAGACTTTTTCTCGAAAATCATCTTACACTTCTTCATATTAATCACGCCATTCATGTCAGTGGCCCAATCCATTCCTAAGAGCATGGTGTAGGGATTGTTTTCGTCAACAAAATCTATCACTTCAAAGTCTTTTAGCACACTTTCCCCTTCAATATCCATGGTGATTCCCTGCAATCTCCCCATAGGTATTATATTCTGTTGGTTCGCCATTCACAGCTAGATAGGAGACCATTTCAACATAGGGCTTCCCATGCCCTCCCATGTCTGCTTCAAAAGAATGTCCACGTCTGACCATAGGTCTAGAATTACATGGTCCATCTCATATTTGTTACGCAGTAAATTGTCACCGTTGGTCGCCGTGCCTGTTACCCTTGTTTTCGTACATTGGAGGACGCATTTCGGGACCTGTGACCAGTGACATAACCTAAAAAAATTTGCATTATGTTCCCCTCAGTATGTACTTCATGTTCCCTGAAGACACCTTTTGCAAATTATCCCTAAAAAGTGCCCTTTTTCCATTGGCGCAAGTACCTAGTGTCTTACCCGCGCTAATGACTCAGATTCTCAAAATAGGGTGCGCCCATTGGCGCTCTGTCCCAGAACAACACCCGCGCCACCTAAATTTGGTTATGATTTTTGGCCAGCGCGCACTCATATGTTTTTTCCTCTCTGTTCATGGAGTTCTCTGAGGGAAAAATCCTCATGATAGAGGTCGAGTGTCATCTTTTGATCCATGACAACTAAGTTCAGTGGCTTTTCAGGGATAATGCTAATCCTCAATAGGTGTCCTGGTACAATGTATATTCCTCCCTTCTCCATCTATAAATGACTATCCTCCTGCATTAAACAAAGGGGAGTTTTTGCTAGAGTCTTTGTGAGTGCTGAAGTAATGCTGGAGTGATAGTGAGAATTGTGAAGTATAGGGAGGTTATGCTGCCGAAATATTGAGAGAGAAAAGGTGTTTGCAAGGTGTACATAGCTTCTCACCCAGTCAGAGAAGGTTCAGCGTCAGAACCTTGGTTGTAATCTTTCTCTGTTTTTACTCATTAATAGACGACTATCATTATGGTTCCACTCATGTGTCTTTATAATGATGATTGAGTTATATCTTTTCTGACTGATATATAATTGCATATATTAGATTTTATGCTTGTATTTGTATCGTTCTTTGCATGTGCAGGTGTCCGTTCACGAGGATCGTGGGGATTGTGACCAGCCGGAGCAAAGGAACGGGAGTGATGATTCTTCTACAACTACTAGCGTTGGAATCCAGGTAGGCCATCATCATCGATGTTTGATTTGCAATTAGGAACCTGCGTGTTAGCATTATGTGATTGTTGCTAGACCCGTGTTGGGCTAGTGGGATCGCCTCTGTCCGCAGAGGGGATTTACCAGTTCAACAATTTGGCGACTCCACTGCGGAGAAGCTTGTTGTTTGATTTTGTTGTTTGATTTGTAAACTTTAGACGGAGCCTGAAGCACGGCCAGGTAGCCTTCGAAACACTATTGCTTTGCAGTAGTGAAGTAGATCAAATCCACTTCAGTCAATCTCTGGTTTGGTTTACGAACTGAACAATTTCGACTTTGTCTTGCATGTTAATTTTTCTCTTGTTTACTGGCTCGAATAGCTTTCTGGGTTGAATTTCTTGCTGTTTCTTGCTTGCTGGCCTTTCTAGATACTGTAAACCAAGCCTTGGACTACCTGTTTTGTTTTTTTACCTGGAAAAATTGATTAGCGCGGTTTTTCTTCTGACAGTCATGCCGGTTGGCGCCTGTTGCTATCAGACAACCCGCGCCAATCCCTTAATAGCGCGAGTTGCAGTCTGACAGTCGCGCCAGACTTGTTAACTTTTTTAGTTAGCTTGTTTGTCAGCCTTTTGAGCTTGGATTTGTATCTTTTTGCATATTTTACAGCTCCGGGAAGTTTGTTGGATCTTTATGTGACTAGTTGTTCTTTTTATCCTTCAGTTGTTCGCCTTTTTCTATCGATTTTATATCTTAGCCCTAGTGGCTTTGCATGTCAAGCCTTCTGTGGGATTTATGGTTTGATGATCCAGTCAGTTTTTGATTATTTTCCATACTCCTCTGGTAGTTGTACAAGCTTTGCATTCTATGCTGCAAGTAACTCACTTTTAGCTTGTTTATTTCTTGCTTGACTTCATTTGAACTTAGATTACATGGTTATTTGAAGGTCTTGGTGTTTTCTTTGCTTTGATAGGTCATTTTTCATAGTTCAGAATTGGTTCTACATCCCTTTGAGTGAATTATCTGTTGAGTTGTTATCTCTTGAAATCTGTGGAGTGCATCATACTATTTTAAAAGAAAAGAAAAACGAAAGATTTTTTGCTTCTCATTAATTAGCATTTCTTGTTAATTGTTGCTTTTAAAAAGAAAAGAAAAAAAGATTTTCATTTCTTGTTATTAGCTGCATTAGGATCTTTGTGATCGTTTTGTTTGTATAAAACTCTCAAGTCTTCTGTAGATAGAGTTCATTCAATGAAACGATACAATTTTCGCATATAGTTTGCATTTAGGAAATTTCAAGAGACCACATATGGTAGGACCGAAAACTGAAACATAATTAAAGATAAAACGTAAAATGAATTGAACGAACCTAACAATGCATTGGAACATAACGCTCATATTCTAGAGGTCTAGGTTAGGGACGTGTTCCGGCATCTTTAAACCTGGTAGTTTATCATTGACTGGTTGGGTGATTCCTCCCCGGTGAAACGGTAAGTGCCAGTATGGATTGTGCTCTCACGTACCGTCGAGTATATATTGGAGACCCCTATAGGCTTGCAACCTTTGATCCATAGGAAGCCAAGTCTGCCACCCTACAAGCCATAATGCACTGAACACAGCATTCGGGAAGATTGACTGCAGTACGGGAAGTCCTTGGTTTTCATTTGATTGCCAAGGTGTATAAGCAGTTTTACGGATTGTTTGGCAAACATTTTACCTAGTTCTCCAGAGTAGTGACTTTTGATCCTTTTCGGACTCTCTAAAAGAAAAGGTGTAAGTGAGCAGCTTGTCACTTCGTGCTCATTAAACATTCGAAGGAGAATAGAGTCATATTTTCGTCCTTTTCTCGACTCTTAAAAAATGAAAAGGTCAAGTTCAGTGTCTTAAAATTTATCTGGCCACGATCACATATAACTCGGTTAAATTTTGTGTAAGATAGTTTGAGTGGGATTTCGTTTTCCTATGGAAACTTTTCCTGGGTTCACCAACCTAAGTTCCCCTCCTGCCGGGAATCCTAGCCAATTCCCTCCTCAAGGGAATGTTGGTGCTCTTTATATGGCAACGTTATCCCTTCCGGGGTTAATTGTCGGGTTGCCTGTTTGGTTATTTTCAAACTCTGTGGTCCCCACTGTGTCGGCTGATACTCCAATAGTCCCTCCACCTGCACAACATCAGGTTGAACCTAAGGTGGACCCCTCCCCTTCGACGCCTACTTCTACGTTTCCTTCTTGTACTTCACCCGGTGAAAGTCTCGATTCGAGTAACCAGGTGGCTAAGAAGAAGAAGAAGAAGACTAAGAAGAAGAAGTCTCCTCAGGGAGAGGCTACAAGCACAATAGTGACTACAAACACAACTGTTACCCCCTCAAGTACGCCTGAAGTCGGGCCGCCTTCTACTCCTCTGCGGAAGGTTAAGTTTCCTTGCCGATTATGCAAGGAGGACCATCTTCTTTGTGATTGTCCTGGCATTCCCAGGATCTTCGAAGTATGGTCCCGCGATCCGGCCCGTCCCTCATCGTCCAATGAAGCTCACGGCGATATTATCTCACCCGTTGGGAATACTAAGGGAAAAGGGAAGATTCGATTCCCCTGCAGACTTTGTGAAGGCAATCATCCCCTTCACCTTTGTCCACTCATGGATAAAGCCTCCACTGTTTTGGAAAGTCTTGCGGTTCCCTCACCCCAACTCCCCGTTGGATATCAACATCTTTCTGCATCTGCAGATCATCCTCATGCTGACAACAAGATTGGTTTAAACTTCTCTTTTGTCCAGCCTCCTCTTCCTGAACCTGGCTCTGTCCAGCCTGTTCCAGACCAACCATTGGTCGACGAGAGTGTCTCTACCCACCCTGTTCTGGAAGAGCGTCATGATCATGTTCTTCTTGTCTCATCAGATTCTCCTGAGTCTGAAAACGACCCGCTTTTCCCAACTGCTTCAGAGGGTCCTTCTTCGATTCTTTTAGAACAGGGGGGAAATCATACGATTCCCCCACCGAGTAGTTCAGTCGTTTCCTTCGACTGGAGTCACTTGACTGCTTTCCGCCTTCCATCCCACGTGCCTTTCCAGATTACAGTACATGCCTATGATACGGCAGTACCTGGCACTGTCTTGGATGAGGGTGCATCTGTCAGTCTATGCCTCCCACTACTTGTCAAGCTTTTGGCTCCCCACAGCTTGTGTCGGTCGCACAGAATCTGATGGCGTTTCACGGAGGAACCAGTCAACCATTAGGGATCCTTCCGAAGTTCCCTATTACTTTGGGAGGGAAAACTGTCTATATAGACATACTGGTTACCCAAGGTGCTTTACATTTCAGTCTTCTCCTTGGTCGTGACTATGTTTATGCCATGGGGGCCCTTGTCTCTTCACTTTTCCGTGTGGTTTGCTTTCCACACAACGAAACGATCGTGACTATAGATCAATTATCGTTCTTTAGTCCCCCGGTGCCTCCTGCGCAGTTGTCATCCCCTCCTAGTTTTTCTCCACCAGTTGTATCTACCCCGCCGCAGGTCAACTACGTGGCTACTTATCCCGTGC
>APFE030959389.1:20265-42240 GCA_000404065.3 Pinus taeda
CAAAAATGGTGAATCATCTCACACGGTTGACATCATCATCCTGAATCCTACTGGTTCTTATAAAGTTGATTTTGGTTGTACATTTTTGTTTTGAGGCCCATTTTAGACCTCAAAATTTCTCTAATGGTTTGGTGTCTTCTTATGTGCTATCATACACATACAATTGTTAGTCAATCAAATATAAGTAATCACATTTATCATCACCTTGGTTGAACTATAATAAGCCTAGTGATATATCGCTATATGAAAGACCAAATGTCAAGTTAGCATGCCTATTAGAAATTAATAAAGTTATCAAGATCAATACTCGCATATAGTTTGCAATTGTAGTGTCCTATCTTTCTAGTATAGTTTTGTCACTCCTATCAAGGGTTATATATATATGATAGGTTGATCACTTGATTGAGGAATAATGTTTTACATACATAGTTATATTTCCTTTTATGTTTATGTATGATAGATTGATCACTAGATTGGGGAACAATGTTTTATATAGTTATATTTACTCTTATATGTGGCATCATTGATTATATGTATTAGATGGTTTTGATTAAGTAAAATGTTATACATATATTTTTCTGTTTGTATCTTATTTATGAAGCAAGTTTATGACATGGATGGTGATCCAAGATTGAGACACATATACACATGGATTCTCATGGTTATGCGGAATAGATGGTTAATTATGATTTATGGATGATACATGATTTGTGTGATTATATATGTCTAATATTGTACTAAGCAGGATGTGGTAGAGTACCTGGTCATTTTCCAACAAGGATGTTCAATTATGAATGAATGTGGAAGTCATGCATCATTCTCAGTAAAATGTTTTTAAGTTAATTTTTTATGAAATTCATTTGATTCCTTTGATCTATGAGATTGTAATGTGTGCAAGTCTTTGAACAAGGCCTTACCAGGGAACCATCAGATGGGTAAAAGCTCACAATTAGTACCATAAGGAGAAACACAAAGTTTCAAAGAATAGTAGATGAGAGGGCATGGAAATTAGGGTGTGGAGTCCTAAATGCAAGAAAGATAAAGATGTAGAGTCTTGTATATTTAGGGCACGGAGTCATGAATATTTAAAAATATCAAGTTGTGGAATCTTAGATCTTCGGAGTAGATTAGGGCGCAGAGTCCTCAATCTACTAAGGCAGGGAGACACATGAAATAGGGGTGCATAATCCCTATTCTACAGAATGAAAATACCACTCATGGATGAATTTCCTTAAATAAAATTTCATTCTCACAATTCTGGAATGTCTTTCTAAAAATATAAAGTCATGTCTGGCATCTCAAGCACGAATTTCCAAAAATAGTAAATCACTTTACATAAATTGGTAATCAAGTGGAGTTTAAGAAAAACGAATTAACTTATCATTAATCAATCCTAATAGTTCAATATTGATTGAATCCCCAATATTATTAATATTATTAAAAAGGAATTACAAGTCAATTTTATCTCCTCAATTAATTCACACATCTCCTTCATGACTCTCATGGCTTTATGTCACTCTCTCTCCTCTTTTAAATAATTCATTATACTCTATTTTATGCACTCATCGAAGAATGGCATGTTCCTTTTCACTCATTAAAAATATGTCATAAAATATTCCTCTTACGCTCTCTTTAATGCATACCTCTCCTTAATGGCATAAGTTACACTCCTCTAATGGGAATCCAATGCATTCACATTACTCCTCCTTTATGACAAGAATTGGTTGCTCCTACTATATACGAGTCTCATGTATTCTCACTTGGGGGATAAGGAGGCCAAGAGTGGAAGAGACTTGAGGAAAATAGTGAGAGGGAGGGATATGGAGAGTATCCATTTGCTTCCACAATAAATCTGAAATTATTGTTAAAATCCTAAGATCTCTAGCTATTGAGGTTGGCCATGAGTGGTATTGAGAGGAAGTGAAAATTTGCTTCCTTAGTTTGCCTTGCAAATCTCTCTATTGTTGTCTTTTAGTATTGTTTGTGAGCTTTTGAAACTCGGGGGTTCTACGGGGAGAAGTTCTTCATGGATATGGTTGGGAGGAAAATCGGGTGGTTCACAATGAGTTGGTAAGGATATTGGAGCTGGAGCATACTCCCATTTTTTTGAGTTGTATAAATTCACTGTCAGGTATGTTGACAACATTATATTTTGTTTCTTTTTGTAGTTCACTACATGGTTTTTCTTATTTGATTGTTGACTGAAACTTTAGATGTATATCAAATGCTGCACACTAAATGTTGAAGGAATTTTGCAATAATTATGTTTATTTTAAATAAGTTTTTTTTTTTGTACAGTTTCATTGCAAGTTGATTTACATCATGTCTTAATGGCTGAAGCATTCAGGCTGCCATGATTTTTATGAAAACATGTTAATAGCATAAATTTGGTATTTCCTTCTCTTTTTACAGCTGTAGATAAGTTTGCACAGTATATGTTTGACAAAAGGGACAAATGAGATAGTATGAATTTATTTTGGGTTGTGGTTCTAAATAATCAAATTTTTGAGTGTTTTTGTTTCGATTTATTTCAACTTCAGACAGTGTATGTACCTTATGGCCATGTCACCCCAACTTTGATTTCAAGAAACAGAGTTTCAGAACCCGGTTCTGTAAACTTCTATACTTTACAGATTTAGTGATGTTGCCTAGTGGTTTGTCTTGCTGCTTTTTTTGTAACTGTGATTTACCTGGTAATACCTTTTTATGAAACCAGTTTGTTATATAAACTTGGAATTATTATTTTAAAGTATCAATGGTTTATACATTGATAGTTTAATAAACTTGTGACTGCTTGTTTGATAGTTTAATAGCTAGCAGCTTGTTTTGTGACTGCTAACCATTGTTCAAATTTCCCAATGGCTATAGCTACATCGTTGCGAGCTATTTGTAAAAATTCTTAAATATTTATAGTCATTATGTGCCTGATTTTTGTATATGCAACAATCTAGATGGATGACAGTTCTACTTATGTATTAGGTTCACTTCTTGGCATTACTGACAAAGAAAAATAAATTATGTAATATTAGATTCATGTTAGTTAATTTTGGTGAAATCGCCTTAAGGGTTATGGTTGTAAGTGTTTGAAAAAATGCCTCAATGGTTTTACATTTCATTCTTGCAAATTGTTTGACATAATGCTTAAATGGTTGTAGCTAATTACATCTATGAATTGTCTATAAAAATGACTAAGTAAATTTAGGATTTGCAACCAAGGTGTTTCTAGAAATATCTCAAAGAGTAAGCATGATGATTCCATTGAATTAAAAATCCATGGAAGGAAA
Source organism: Pinus taeda (assembly GCA_000404065.3). Classification (NCBI taxonomy): domain Eukaryota; kingdom Viridiplantae; phylum Streptophyta; class Pinopsida; order Pinales; family Pinaceae; genus Pinus; species Pinus taeda. The sequence goes on from APFE030959389.1 coordinate 23,550, forward strand.
ATTGGTTAGGTGAAATGTTGTAATTGTTAGCTAACATATGAATTCATAATAATTGGAAACCACTCCTTTAGAAGTTGAATTATCTTGTTTTTCTTCCCTTGTTTTACCAAAGAATTCATAGGCATATTATCTAGAACAAAATCAAATTAGTCACTCTTAAACACTCTTAATTGCAATCAAATGAACAATTAGCTTATTGGAAAGTATGGTTTGTATATATTGATATTATTTATCCCATTAGAGACTCTATCATTTAAATGTGATTTTAAGACTTATGGTTGTAAGTTTTGGATCTTGAGGAACCTTGACCCAGTAGCCTTAATGAGAAGTTTATTATTACCATGGGTTAGTTAGTTAGTAGAGATTAGTATGTAGTGTAAAGAATACCAATAAAAACAAATATATATATATATATATTAATATATATATGTATATATGTATATATGTATATATATATTCTATATATACATATATACATATAATATATATATATATATATATTATATATATAGTATATATATATATATATATATATATATACTATATATATAATATATATATATAGATATATATATATATATATATATATATATATATATATATAATTATATATATATATATATATATATATAACCTTGCATTAACTTTTTAAACTTAAATCGCATTTTGAGTTAGCCTTAGTATAATACTAATGGTTGGTAAGGTGGGGCCTTACATATGGTATCAGAGCCAAGTTAAAAATCTGGGACCTAGGGCTTGCCTACTAATATTTATTTACTTACCTAAAATTTTCCTTGGCCAGGTTAAGTAATCATGGAGAGAACATCAAGGAGGAGGAAGGAAGTCTCATCTCCACCTCCCAAAGATAAAGAATCTGATCAAATATCCACCAGGAAGTAAGGGATATGATGGTATCTTTCCAAAAGATGACTGAAGTCTTGATTAGTAGGGTTGGGGGAAATCCTTCAGTGCCTGGTTTTTCATCTCAATTAGAGAGGAAAGAAATACCATCTGATGGAGATGTACATAGAGAGTTGGAAAAAGTTAAGCTTCCTATCTTTAAGGGTACCACAAAAGGGGAGGTAGCAAAAGCTTGGTTGGAAAACATGCACCTATGTTTTGAGTTGCTGAATTATTCTAGCAACCAAAAGGCAAAGTTGGCTATATACCAACTTAAGGAGAGTGCACTATTATAGTGGAGGAACTTAGAATCCCAATTTGGATACTCCATGTCTACCTTGACATGGGAACGATTTGAAGAGAATTTCGAGCAAAGTACCTTTCTGTTGAATACTTGGAGAGGAAATTGAAGGAGTTCCATGATCTTAAGTAAGGAACTAAGACAATCCTTGAATATGAAGCACAATTCATGGAGTTTATTAGATATGCTAACCATATAAATACTGAAGCCCTCAAGGTAAATCAGTTTTTGTAGGATTGAATCCTATTATAAAGGAAAAGGTGTGCATTTTGAGGCCTAATATGTTGCATGAGGTAGTGCAACAAGCAATTATAGTCGAGGAAGAATTATTGGGGAACAAAGGGGGGGAATAAAACCCCAAATCCATCATTCCATGGGAAACCTCCTCGAAGGGGAGGACAATATGTAATACATAAGTCAGGTGGTTCACATCATCAGGGATTTCAAAAGAATCATACCTTTAAGAACCAAACAAATAACCCAAGGCAACATCTTCAACAAAGTAATGCTCACACTCAAGAATCACCTAATAAAAGGGTCAAATTTATGACAACTGCTCCCACTAATGGATGTTGGACTTGTGGAGGACCTCATTATGAGCAAGATTGCCCTGAAAATAAGACTAAAGCACAATCACAGCACGAAAAAGCCCTTATTAGAGATATGGGTAGAGCCCATAGGATTCATGCAATTGTGAAAAATCACCACGTTGAGCATCATCCTACAATGCTTGAAGCATCAGGTAAGCTAAATGGTATGGTTGTTACTATTTTAATTAATCCTGGCGCAACTGAAAGTTTTATTTCTCATAATGCTTTATTGAAATGTAAATTGGTGGAGATAGAGAAAAATGATTTTGATCAGGTTCAGATGACCTCAGGGCGATCTCAAAAGGTTGAATGCTTAGTGCAAGAGTGCCCTTTAGACTTGGGAGTGTGTGTCACAAATGTGAATCTTTATGTGACGCCACTTGGTCACTATGATGTGATAATTGGGATGGACTGGTTTGAAGTCCACTGGGTTGTGCATAGTTGTCGAAGAAAAATACTTCATTTTTTAAGTGATGAGGACCAATCTATGGTTATCCATGAGGAAAGGAGACTTGTTTCTTTAAGACTTATCTCATTCTTGCAGATGAAGAGAAGTCTTAGGAAACGATGTCAAATGTATGTTGTAATGACTTTAAATGAGGGAGATATTTCATCCTTTGAACAATATCCTTTCATTTCAGAATTCTCTGATGTCTTTCCAGAGTAGTTTCCTTGTTTGCCTCCAAATTGGGAGATTGACTTCTCAATAGAGCTAAAGCCTGGTACCAAACCTATATCCAAAGCTCCCTACCAAATGTCTATTGTTGAACTTCATGAGTTGCAAGTGAAACTTCAAGAGTTATTGGACAGGGGTATGATTAGACCTAGTGTTTCACCTTGGGGAGCTCCAGTGATATTTGTAAAGAAGAAGGATGGATCCCTTCGACTCTGTGTTGACTACAGGCAATTGAATCGAGTAACTATTAGAAACCAATATCCTTTGCCTCACATTGATGATCTATTTGATCAAATGAAGGGCGCCACTGTATTCTCCAAGATCGATCTTCGATCTGGATATCATCAACTCAGAGTTAATGAAGAGGATATTTCCAAAACTGCTTTTCAAACTCGTTTTGGTCATTATGAGTTCGTGGTTATTCCTTTTGGGTTATCTAATTCCCCAGGAGTGTTTATGAGTCTGACGAATGGTGTATTTAGGAATGACTTAGACAAATTTGTACAATTGTTCCTCAATGACATCCTAATCTATTCAAAGTCCCCAGAAGAGCATGAGCAACACTTGAGATTGGTGTTACAATGCTTAAGAGAAAATAAACTTTATGCAAAAATGTCCAAATGTTCTTTTTTCCAATCAAAAATCCATTATCTTGGACACATTATCTCCATTGAAGGCATTATTGTTGACTCAACAAAGATTGATGCAATTTCAGAATGGCCAACACTCTCTAATGTGCATGAAGTGCATAGCTTCATGGGTATGGCAGGATAATATTGGAGATTTGTGGAGTGGTTTTCAAAAATAACTAGCCCTATCAGTTCATTGCTTAGGAAGGGAGTACGATTTAATTGGACAAATGAGTGTGAGCAAGCATTTTCCAAGCTCAAATAATGTTTGACTACAACTCCGATACTTAAGGTTCCAAATATGTATATACCATTCATAGTATGTACCGATGCGTCAAAAGATAGATTAGGTGCAGTATTATCACAAGATGGTAGGGTGATTGCATATGCCTCCAGGAGGTTAAGGACGCATGAAGAAAACTATGCAACCCATGATCTAGAACTAGCAGCTATAGTTCATGCCTTATGACTTGGGCAACATTATTTGGTGGGAAAGAAATTTGAATTGAAAACAGATCACAAAGGTTTGCAACATATATTTACTCAAAGTGATCTAAATGCTAGGAAAAGAAGGTGGTCAAAACTCCTAAGTGAATATGATTTTGACATAACTTACATCAAGGGTAAATTGAACAAAGTAGTTGATGTAATCAGTCGAAGACTACAAATATTTTTAGTAATTCTATTGAAGATTGATTTATGGGAGCGCATATTGAGGGCACAAGATGTAGATGAATGGTGCAAGGAAGTTAAAGTTTCTCTTTCTAGGGAGGGGGCTAAGAAAAAAAAGGTAGAAGGGTATTCTTGTGATGATGACGATATGATGAGATTCATGCAAAATATTGTAGTTCCAAATCAAGATGGGCTTCGTGAGTTCATTTTGAAACAAGCTCACCATGCAACATATATGGCTCACCCGGGAGTCCAGAATAGGTATGCTGATTTAAAGCAAATTTTCTTTTGGACAGGCATGAAGAAGGATGTAGCAAATCTTGTGGCAAAATGTTTGGAATGTCAGCTAGTTAAAGCAGAACATGGTCATCCAGCAGGATTATTGTAGTTGCATAACATTCCTGAGTCCAAATGGGAAGAAATATCTATGGACTTTATTGTTGAATTACCTAAAACAACCAAAAGGCATAACTCCATTTTGGTGGTGGTAGATAAACTTACTAAGAGTGCCCATTTTATACCTGTTAGGGATACTTACAAAGCATCTGAAATAGCACAAGTATTTATCAAGGAGGTGGTTAGACTTCATGGTTTTCCTAAGAAAATCATATTAGATAGGGCCTCTATATTTATAGGAAGAATTTGGACTAGTTTCCAAGGAGCCCTTCAGACACAATTAAATTTCAATACATCTTATCATCCAAAGATTGATGGACAAACTGAAAGAGTAAATCAGGTGTTAGAGGACATGCTTAGAATGTGCGTAATGGATCAACAATCTAAGTGGGAATATTATCTTCCTCTAGTGGAGTTTGCTTATAATAATAATTATCATTGCTCCCTTGGTATGGCACCTTATGACTTATTGTATGGAAGACCATGCAGAACACCTTTATGTTGGGATAGATTAGAGGACAAAATCTTGGTAGGTCCTAAAATGCTTCAAGAAATGGAAGAACAAGTGTGTCGTATAAGGCAAAGATTAAAGGAGGCATAAGATAGAGAGAAGAGCTATGTTCATATGCATAGAGTGGATCATAGTTTTAAAGAAGGTGAATTTGTTTTTCTTCGAGTAAAACCTCAGAAAAACTCTATTAGGTTTGGGAAAGGATCTAAGCTCTCTCCTCGATTTGTTGGGCCTTTTGAGATCATTGAAAGGGTTGGACCTATGGCATATCATCTTGCTTTACCACCATTTTTTCATCGTATGCATGATTTCATATTTCGGTATTACGTAAGTATGTTTATGATCCTTCTCACATTTTAGATTGGCATCAATTACAGGTAATGGACGAAGGGAATCTTAAGGCAGAGCTAGTTTGCATTTTGGACCATCACACTTGACATCTTAGACGTTGCATGGTGGACCAAGTAAAGGTCCAATGGGACCCGTACAGTCCTAGTTCTGCCACTTGGGAAGATGCATATTCTATGCGTCTTGAGTTTCCTTTTTTGTTTATTTTAGACTTTGGGCCAAGTTTACTCCAAGAGGGGGAGTATGTAGTGTCCTATTTTTCTAGTATAGTTTTGTCACTCCTATCAAGGGTTATATATATATTATAGGTTGATCACTTGATTGAGGAATAATTTTTTACATACATAGTTATATTTCCTTTTAAGTTTATGTATGACAGATTGATCACTAGATTGGGGAACAATGTTTTATATATTTATATTTCCTCTTATATGTGGCATCATTGATTATCTGTATTAGATGGTTTTGATTAAGTAAAATGTTATACATAAGCCTTTCTATTTGTATCTAATTTATGAAGCAGGTGTATGACATGGATGGTGATCCAAGATTGAGACACATATACCCATGGATTCTCATGGTTATGTGGAATAGATGGTTAATTATGATTTATGGATGTTACATGATTTGTGTGAATATATATGTCTAATATTGTACTAAGCAGGATGTGGTAGAGTACCTAGTCATTTTCCAACAAGGATGTTCAATTATGAATGACTGTGGAAGTCATTTCTTCAAAATGATTGTGGAAGTTAATTTCATTATGAAATTCATTTGATTCCTTTGATATATAAGATTGTAATGTGTGCAGGTCTTTGAACAAGGCCTTACCAGGGAACCATCAGATGGGTAAAAGCTCACAATCAGTACCATAAGGAGAAACGCAAAGTTTCAAAGCACAATAGATAAGGGCACTGAATCCTCAATCTACTAAGGCAGGGAGACGCATGAAATAGGGGTGCGGAATCCCTTTTCTCCAGAATGAAAATACCACTCATGGATGAATTTCCTTAAATAAAATTTCACTCTCACAATTCTGGAATGAATTTCTAAAAATAGAAAGTCATGTCCAGCGTCTCAAACACAACTTTCCAAAAATAGTAAATCCCTTTACATAAATTGTTGATCAAGTGGAGTTGAAGAAAAACGAATTAACTTATCATTAATCAATCCTAATAGTTCAATCTTGATTGAATCCTCAATATTATTAATATTATTATTAACTTATTATTAAAAAGGAATTACAAGTCAATTTTATCTCCTCAATTAATTCACACGTCTCCTTCATGACTCTCATGTCTCTATGTAACTCTCTCTCTCTCTCTCTCTCTCTTTTAAATAATTCATTATACTCTATTTTATGCACTCATGGTATGTTGACAACATTATATTGTGTTTCTTTTTGTAATTCATTACATGGTTTTGCTTATTTGATTGCTGATTGAAACTTAGATGTATATCAAATGATTCACACTAAATGTTGAAGGAATTTTGCAATAACTATAGTTTTTTTTTTTTTGGTACAATTTCATTGCAAGTTGATTTACATCATGTCTTAATAGCTAAAGCATTCCGGCTGCCATGATTTTTATGGAAACATGTTAATAGAATAAATTTGGTCTTTCCTTCTCTTTTTACAGTTGTAGATAAGTTTGCACAGTATATGTTTGACAAAAGGGATAAATGAGATAGTATGAATTTGTTTTGGGTTGTGGTTTCAAATAATGGCATTTCTAGGCATTTTTGTTTCGATTTATTTCCACTTCAGGGGGTATTTGTACCTTAAGGCCATGTAGCCCCAACTTTGATTTCAAAAAACTGAGTTTTAGAACCCAGTTTTGTAAACTTCCATATTTTACAAATTTGTTGTTGCTGCCTGGTAGTTTGTCTTGCTACTTTTTTTTTGTAGCTGTGATTTACCTAGTAATCTCTTTTTATGAAACCGGTTTGTTATATAAACTTGGAATTATTATTTTAAAGTATCAATGGTTAATACATTGATAGTTTAATAAACTTGTGACTGCTTGTTTGATAGTTTAATAGTTAGCAGCTTGTTTTGTGACTGCTAACCATTGTTCAAATTTCCCAATGGTTGTAGCTACATCGCTGCGAACTATTTGTAAAATTCTAAAATATTTATGGTCATTATGTGCCTAAATTTTGTATATGCAGCAATCTAGATGGATGACAATTTTACTTATGTGTTAGGTTCACTTCTTGGCATTACTGACAAAGAAAAAGAAATTATGTAATATTAGATTCATGTTAGTTAATTTTGGTGAAATCGCCTTAAGAGTTATGGTTGTAAGTGTTTGACAAAATGCCTCAATGGTTGTACATTTCATTCTTGCTTCAATGGTTGTAGCTAATTACATCTACGAATGGTCTATAAAAATGACTAAGTAAATTTAGGATTTGCAACCAAGGTGTTTCTAGAAATATCTCAAAGAGTAAGCATGATTATTCCATTGAATTAAAAATCCATGGAAAGCAAATTGGTTAGGTGAAATGTTGTAATTGTTAGCTCACATATGAATTCATAATAATTGGAAACCACTCCTTTAGAAGTTGAATGGTCTTGTTTTTCTTCCCTTGTTTTACCAAAGAATTCATAGGCATATTATCTAGAACAAAATCAAATTAGTCACTCTTAAACACTCTTAATTGCAATAAAATGAACAATTAGTTTATTGGAAATTGTGGTTTGTAAATATTGATATTATTTATCCCACTAGAGACTCTATCATTTAAATGTGATTTTAAGACTTATGGTTGTAAGTTTTGGATCTTGAGGAACCATGACCCGGTAGCCTTAATGAGAAGTTTAATATTACCATGGATTAGTTAGTTAGTAGAAATTAGTTATTGTAAAGAATACCAATAAAAAAAAAAAAAACAAAAATATAGATATATAACCTTGCATTAACTATTTAAACTTAAATCGTATTTTTAGTCAGCCTTAGTATAATACTGATGGTTGGTAAGGTGGGACCTTACACCTGCCCAGCCAAATCTGAACCCAAACAATAGACAGTCATAGCAAGTATACAGTGGAGAGACATCCTATCATGCTTAGGTTGTGAAGATTCAGGAAATCAACCTGAGATCTGGGAGAGTAATCCCGGACAACCAACCTCTCCCTCCACCTAAGGGGAGTGGGGAAGAAAGAGAGGAAAGCATGCCTAAAGTAAATCCACCACCCTTTCCTGAGAGATTAACTCAACCAATCTAGCCTACCCGAGAAGAGACTAGACTTCTGGGAGAATTGAAAAATCTATGTGTCAAAATTCCACTTCTCCAAGCTATGAAAGATGTATCTATTTACAACAAGTTGATTAAGGATAAGTGCTTCAAACATCTAGGTCGGAAAAAAAGAGATGCCCCTGCCATTAATGTCACTGGATAGTTATCTGACTTAATGTTGGGGAAGGTAATTTGTCCAAAGTATTTGGACCCTGGAAGCCCTGTATTAGATGTGCACATCAATGGCACCATTGTCCCACACACTTTGATTAATCTTGGGGCTACCATTAATGTGATGAACAAGGAACCATGCTCAAGCTCAACCTCCAGGGTTAATTAAGAAAGAGCACAATAGTCCTGCAACTTGTAGACCATTCCACAGTGACCCTTGATGGGATTGTGGAGGATGTGATGGTCTCCATTGACTCTTGGGAGTACCCTGCATATTTCCTAGTTATCCAATATAAGTCCAAGCTCACTGGTTACCCTCTCATCCTTGGGAGGCCCTGGTTAGCCACTGTCGATGTCTACATTAGCTGCAGGGCTAGAAATATGACTATCAAAAATGGGATATGTCCAAGCAGTTGGTCTGGTGCCCTCCTGCCCAGCCATCTCTAGAACATGACTTACCTTTATGGCTGTAGGAGGAGGAAGACGATGAAGTTTATTCAGCCCAACTCTATACCTTAGAAACAGCCATGGGAGGAGGACAACCAGATGAAGATGATTTGATTGAACACATACTCCAAATTCCAACTCCCAGCACATTGTCCTCAGAGGAAGTAGTAAAGGAAACCCAAAAAAACCACCAGATTGATCTATGCTTAGCTGATTCAAACCCTACCTGTGTCAAAACCATAGAATTCGGCCCTGAGAGAACTTTGAAAATCAACCCATCTCTTTTTGTACGCCAAGAATAAAAGTTGGGAAACATGCTAAAGGAACATATGGATTCCTTTGCTTGGAGTTTCAAAGAAATGAAGAGAGTGCACCCCTTAGTGTGTACTCACCACATTTATATCAAAGAAGGTTGCAAACCAATCCAACAACCCTGAAGGAGAATGAATCTATCTCTCAAGGATATAGTTAAAGAAGAACTACAAAAGCTGCTAGATGCAGGATTCATTTACCATATCTCAGACAGAGAGTGGGTCTCTCCTTTGGTGTTGGTTCCAAAGGAAAATGGGAAGTGGAGGATTTGTGTCGATTACAGAGAGTTAAACAAAGCCACAAAGAAGGACGATTTCCCTCTACCTTTCATTGACCAAGTGTTAGATGGCCTGGCAAGAAAAAGAAAATTCTCCTTCATGGATGGGTTCAGTGGGTACAATCAAATCCAAATCAGCCCAGAAGACTAGGATAAAACCACCTTCACTTGTCCTTGGGGTACTTTCACCTATAAGGTCCTTCCTTTTGGCCTATGCAATGCCCCTACCACTTTCCAGAGAGAAATCCTGAGTATCTTTTCCGAGCTAGTCCATGATGCAGTAGAGATTTATATGGATGATTTTACACCCTATGGGTGTGATTTCCAGGAGGCTTTTTCCAAGGACTACAGGTGGACCCAAACAAAATAGCCATCATCCAAACGGTCCCACCTTTGGAAAAGCAGAGAGAAGTCAAAAGTTTTCTAGGCTTAGTTGGATACTATCACAGGTTTATAAAATACTTCAGCAAGTTAGCTTCTCCTTTATTTGGGTTTTTTGCCAAAGACGCTGAGTTTGTATGGTCAAAAAGTTGTCAAGAGGCCATGGATACCTTGAAGGACAAGTTGACCACTACACCTATTCTCTGAGGCTGAAATTGGGCCCTTCCTTTTCATATACATGTTGATGCCTCACACAAAGCCATAGGAGCAGCTCTAGGCCAGATAGATGACAAATTTCCTGATGCCATTTACTTTATCAGCAAGAATCTGTCAAAGTCCGAACTAAACTACACAGTGACCAAAAAGGAGCTCCTGGATGTTGTGCATTCATTGAACAAATTTAGGCATTATATCACTGACTATCAAACATTTGTACATACTAACCATGCTGCAACTAAATATTTAATGAATAAACCTAATGTGAATGCCCGGATTATTAAATGGTTACTTTTATTATAGCAATTTGATCTAACTATGGTTGATAAGCCTAGCAAGGAAAATGTTGTTGTAGATTTTTTGTCCAGATTAACTTTTCCTGTAGGGGAGGAAGGAATGGTTGATGATCAGTTATCGGATAAACACATATTCACCATTTCAATTCTCTTTCCATGGTTTGCTAACATAGCAAACTATTTGGTGTCCGCACAGTTCCCACCGAGTTTGTCCTCCAAAGGGAAAAGCAATATTGTGAGGAAAAGCACCCCATTCACTTGGATTGTGGGCAACCTCTTCAAACTCAGCCCAGATCAAATTATGAGAAGATGTGTCATGGAGGAGGAAGTCTTTGACATCCTTTTGACCTATCATGATGGGCCTTGTAGAGGTCACTTTGCAACGAAGAGGACAACATTCAAGGTGTTACAAGCTGGTTATTATTGGCCCACTCTTCATCAGGATGTGAGAAGATATACTAGTCAATGTGATCGATGCCAAAGGATGGGAAAGCCTACTCCAAGGGATGAAATGCCTCTGCAACCTCAAGTGACTTTCAAGCCATTTGACAAGTGGGGAAGCAGCTAGGATGAAAACCTCTTAGAGGCAGACTAGTTGCTTTCAATAATAAAAAAAAGGAAAATTATGAAAATATTGTTTGTAGGTCAGCAGGAGGACGATTAGAGAAACAAAAGAGAATCAAAAGGGACACATCCAACTCATGTTTTTTATTTCTCCATTCATTATCCTTCATAATTCCATCATTCCCTCCATTTTTCCACTCATTTACCTTAGTTTGCAAGGGTTCTGTGTTTTTTACAAGATTCCCTAAAAACCTACAGGATGATCCTATAGGAATTACAATGGCTTGGGAATCCTAAAGGAAGTAACCCTAGAGCAAGGGGATGACCTTCCCATGTCAAAAAAAATAAATTCCTACTTCACCATCTTATCACTATACCTCTCTCCACCATGATCACCCCTGCATTCATCAATAAAGTCAGTTAAAAAAAAACTGTTTTCAAAGAAAAAAACACAGAGAAAAGAGGATGAAGATAGAGAGCAAGGGGACAACACTTGAAGGATATTTTCCTCATTCACAAATCCCTAGGCCCCTTCTTTTCCCATGCCAACCACCCTCGGGCTCTAGTAGTAGAAAATGATTAAGAATTTTGAGGGAGAAGAAGCTACAGGACATCCAGTATGAAATCCTGTAGCAGCCTCCCACAAAACAAAAATCACAGGTTGCAGTCAGCTTCAAGCATGGAAGATCCAGAGGTGGAAGAAGCTCCTCTAGAGCCTAAGAGAAGCATCAAGATCATAATTGTCAACACCAAGTACCTGCACATCAAAGAAGATCATCAAAGGACAATAAAAAAAGGGAGAAAATCACATGCATCCAACCACAGCAAAGACTTCATTCTTCAACAAATAGAATCAAGGCATCATTGCCACAGGTAATTATCTCACTTCCACTCTCTCGTTAGCATAATGTGATCAAAATATGTGAAAGTTGTGAAAGAGGGTTTATAAGCGAAAGGTGGCCAGTTAACTTGGCCACCTTCATTCATTCAACAAGGAGAAAGCAGTTAGTCCTTACACATGTGGTACTAGTCAAGTCAAGGAAAAGAAGGATGAGGTTGAAAGTAGTTAAGCTACGGATGCCCGAAGTGGGATTTGATTACGAGGTGAGGAGAATGATGATGTGGTAGTGGGACTAATGGTCCAAAAATAGATATTCATACCTTGGCTGCCAGCCCACCACCTCACTCAAATCACCGATATGAGGAAATAAACGTTGATCCCCGTGCATAGAAGCATTCACATTATTGAGGCTCCACACTAGCAAAGTCGCTCTTGGCCCTCAAGCAATCTACAAGAAAGGAAAATTTTGTTTTTTCCTGTGCATGACAACCTATAGGATCCTACAGGAAATCCTACAAGACACAATCCTATACCTACAAGATTGGCAGTGAGCAGTTTCAAAGGGAGAAAAATAGGGGTTGGCTTCATCAAACAATGCTAAGGAGGTAGGCTCTACATTTCCCAACTTTTTTCCAAGAGAAAGGAACATAAAAAAATCTTCTAGTTTTTTAAAGTGATTGTATCATAAGGGAATTGCATACACAAAATTTTCATTTAAATCCCCTCATCATTAAATTTTGTAGCAGACCTATACAACCCTCCATCCTTCAAAAAAAATGATAGGGGGATTTAATAAAATAGAACCCATCAACACAATGAGGATTCATCAACACCCTCATGTGCTAGAGATATTCACAAGGCACAATTGGATGGGTTTCTTTTAGAAATTGAGGGGGTATGATGATGAAGTAGCCAGATATTTTACTCTCTCCCTCATTCCACTGACTAGGACCCATGCCATTGTTGTGGTGAGAGGCCTCTCCATAGATCTCACCCCTGAGATCATAAGCAGAATTACCACACTTCCCTTAGGAGTGCCTTAGAGAAAGGAGGATAAGGGAAATAGCCAAACTACAAAGAAGAAATTATTTTTAGAAGGAGCGGAGGCCATGGAAGATAAAAATGGAGTGAGAAGAGCAAGCCTACCCTATCCTTGGAATGAAATTAGCTACCACCTTATATATTATATCTCATGTGAAGGTAGGTATAGTGTGGTATATGGATACCACTTTAGGCTTCTTCAAGAATTAAGGTTTGGAGCATACACACCTCCTTAAAATAGACTCAGTGTCCCCTACTTCCTTCTTTAATCAATGGTAGATATGAGCATGAGGTGCAAAAAGGAAACCATCAACAGCTAGCCCATCATGGGTTAATTAGACTTATCATAGAATATGCCCTCCAAAACCTCAGAATCCATATCACATGGCCAACTTGCAAAGACATGCAGACATAGGGAGATATAAAATCCCTTCAATATGACAAGAGCCCCACTGCCAGCCAAAGGGATGAAGAAGAAACTGAAAAATAGGAAGAAGAAATAGAGAGGGATGAAGAGGAAATAGATGAGGAATAAGAGGAAGAAAAAGAGAAGGAAAGTGGTGAAGAGACAAAAGAAGATGCAAAGGAGGAAACTGATGAATAGAGTGAGGAACTAGAGGGAGAAGAAGAGAAGAAAGATGAATATGAGAGGGAGAACGGAAAAGAGGAGGTAGAAGACAAGAATGAATCACCTAGGGTGTCTCTAGAACCCACTGAGAAAGAGGCAGCAACTACCCTCACTGCCTTTAGTACCCCTATCAAAAAAAAGGGAAAAGACAGAGACAAACTCCATTGTACTTTAGGATAAGAAAAAGTACAAGAATAAGGTAGGGAAAACCTCAAACTCCCACCAAGTTTCCTATTGTTATTGAATACTCACCCAAACAATAGGAGAAGATGGCTCCTCTTATGAAAACTCAAGGAGAAGGATCATCGGGACAAGCCTCCCCCAAGTCTCCTATCACTTATGTTAGAAGCCCTATCACTAGATCTAACTCATCCAAAGGAAAAGGCATCCCACATGATACACAAAAGGACCTACAGGAAGCAGAGGAAATCCTACAGGAAAATCTATTAAACCTACAGGAGACTCAAAAATTGGATAAAGAAGCGAGTATGCAGCAAGAAACAAAGAAGGAGGATCCAAAGCTAAGGGAACCTAGTCCTCAACCTAACCTTGACTCCTACTATAGGTTTATTGAAGGGGGTAGGGTCATTTCACAAAAAAATTCCATCCCATTATTCTTTGAGCTTGAGAAAGAAAGGAAAAGAACACATAGAGGGATGTATATTGCCAAATCCAAAGGGGTGGAGGAAAAAGTTAAAGAGATGGGCAAAGAATTGAGTAGCCTAAGGGAGAAAGAAGAAATAATGAAAGCCCAGTTGGAGGCAGAAAATGCATGGTTAAAAGGATAGCCACAAGAAAGAGAGAATCAATTGGCATCCATGGCTAGTCTATCCTTATAGGCAATCCAATGCAAGAGGCTAGCTAAGTCCTATGCATTATACCTTATGGAATAGTGGCTGCAGTTCCAAATCAAGACTCTAGCACAAAGAGGCACTATGTCATTCCAGGATTATAAACAATTCATTGATATTTGTGATCAAAGCACATTGGAGGATAGGGCTAAGATGTCTGAATTCTACCTACATAACTTAGCCTTGACAGATCTAAAAGTGTGGGACCACAATTCAAAACTAGGGGACTTATAGTTGATGGCTTTATCATCATGGATAAACCATGAGGAAGCAAAGGATGCTAAAATGAAGAAAATAATGGCAAGGGAAGAAACAGAGCCTCTCATGATAAGAGCTAATCAGTCTAATCCAATGGTTGTCATCAACACACATAACTTGATTGCAAATGACCCTCAACTTGCACCCAGATACCTTGCTACCCAAGAGCAATCAATTACACACTTTGAGGATATGTTTAGGCTATTAGGGGATGACAGCATGCAAGCTTGCCAAAGGAGATGGAATACTTTGCCCTATAGTTTTAAAATCAAAGAGTACCATTCTCCTCAAAGAATGAGAGAATCACTGAACAAGACACCCATGTAAAAGCAAGCTCTCCAAAGACTCAAAGTCAATTGGATTGGCTTGAGACTCAGTCCACCACTGCTCTTAGAGATGTTAGAAGGAAGGAAGGAAGAGGAAGAAAGAAAGCAGTGGGAGGAAATAGAAAGGGAGGCAGGATTTTATGCACAAGAAGAGGAAGCTATAGAAAAAGCATGGGATGTCAGGGAGGCCACTAGAGAAATGAAAGACATGGATATTGATTGAGTTGCTCAGAGGATGAGTAGCACTTTCAATAGGGGGGTGATGATGAACCTCATCATTGGGTAACTATATGGATCTTAATCCACCTCCTAGCTTATTCAAATCAACTCTTCTCACAATTTATTACATAATTGGATTATATTTTCTTTAATGAGATGAGTGAGTGTGAGATATTATGCCTAGTGGACTAATGTGCATTGATTGCAAGTTTGTGAGAGAAAATCATGGAATTTTGGCTAATTAAGGGCTGAAAATCAAATGAGACAAGGAGGAGAGATTGTAGGAGGTAGATCCTCCTCATTTACTCCTCCCTTATTCGAATATTCCTCCATCAATCACACTATATCATAGTACAAGCAGCCAAGTCATGGAGATCAGAAGGAAGCCGAGCAAGTAACAGTTAAAGAGCTAGTTTATCTTGAGTTTGGGAGCTGAACCTCCCTAGATTTAAGGAAGTCATTTGGGACTTCAGTTGTATAAATAAAGAGGCCTAGAGCCTCATTAGGATTCAAATTTATGTTGTAAAAACACTAATCAATTTCGAGTTCAAGACTTGTGGAAGACATTGTTATGTAATTCTCTGTTTTGATAATGAGAATGAGAAATTCCTTGATCCGGCACTAAGTTAACTCAGAGGTCTGAAGCTCTTGGGTTAGGGCTCAACCCTAGCAGCAAAGGATCCTATTCTTGTATTTGTATTCTTAGATTGAATTCATAGATTAATGGTTGAATTGTCTTTAGAATTATTTCACTACAAGTAGTGTAGATTTGATTAGTTTGCTTCCATCTGTGCTTTACTTTAGCAGTAGTTTAGAAGAGATAAAGGACATCAAAAAGTTGTCGATAGGTGGTTTTGGCCTCACTCCTTCCTTCGAGGATCATGATTTGAAGAAAGAACTCCTATGGAGCCCCAAAGATAGAATTCTACTTTCTCATGGAATTAGGGTTTTTTGTACTTAGGACAGTGTTTGGTCAATTTGCAAGAGTAGGATTTAGTTGTCATTTCTTCCATCTTCAATCTTACATTAGATCTCATCAATGTTCCATATTATTCTGCAAGTTCTCCTCATGCATGAAGTAGACAGCTAGCTCATGAAATTCTTTTGTCCTTAAATAATTGAAATTCTTATTGTTTACATGATTTTTGGGTAAATGTCAATGTTTGATGTAGTGCAGGTGTTTCAAAAGTACAGATAGATTTCATAGTCAATGATCCAAATTGGATCCATAAAGAATAATCAAAAGAACCATGGTTGTACTAGGTCTTTGTTGGCATTATGGTTCTGGTATGATTATATGTTTCAGATGTTGTACTTGATGGCAACACCCATGGCATGGCTCTCATTTTGATGAAAATAAAGAAGTACGCAGGAGAACAGTTCAGGAGGTGCGTACCCGCAGGTATATCGTGCAGGGACCACGTCCAAATACGCGGGTTGCCCATTCATGGGGTGTGTACCCCAATGCACACACTTCAAGACAGTAAAGCGCCCACACATGGGGTTTCTCATGGTATTTAGCCAACGGTTTTGTGTTATTGTGGTGTCGGCCCGTGGTATTAATCCATGATTTAAGGTAGAGCTTTACTATATAAAGCTAAGGAGATCATTTGGCTTGTGCATCTTTTGAGTATTGAATATCTTAAGATCTGATATTGGGTTCTCGGTTTAAAAATCTTGATCTTTAGAAGAGAAGTTGGAAGCGAATCTTTGAAGGGTGATCTCTCGAGCGCAAGATCAGATCTGAGTATCTGACTGTATTTTGGCCCTAAACAGAGGTACACAAGTGATCGACAGTGATAGTGCGTGGGTACGCAGAGGAAACAAAGGGTCAGTGCGTGGGTACGCAGAAGAGACGAAGGGGCAGCGCATGGGTACACAGAGGCGACAAAGGTGAATTGCGTGGGTATGCAACGCGACAGTGTTTCAGGTGCGTGCTTACTGGTTGAGTACGCGGCGCGACAGTCTTTCTGGGTGCGTACCTACTGTGATAGTACGCGACGCAATAGTTCTTCTGGGTGCGTGCCTACTGTGCAGTACGCGGCACGATAGTACATTTTGATGCGTACTGT
The DNA here is from genome assembly GCA_000404065.3 of Pinus taeda. Classification (NCBI taxonomy): domain Eukaryota; kingdom Viridiplantae; phylum Streptophyta; class Pinopsida; order Pinales; family Pinaceae; genus Pinus; species Pinus taeda. The sequence goes on from APFE030959389.1 coordinate 40,716, forward strand.
ACGCAGATCAGTGAAAGGAGCAGTGCGTGGCCACGCAGTACAGCAGAAGTAACTCTGCGGGTATACGCAGAGAAGGAGAGGATGAAGTGCGTAGCGACGCAGGCCAGTAAAAAGAAAACTGTGTATCTGTTTTAAGATCTTCTATTGGTTGAATTTTTCTTGTTGATAAGGTGTTCTGGTTCAGTTCTGTTACTGTTGATCTGGTTATTGCAGCTGACTATATAATTTACATGTACTTGATGGTCATTTGATGTATATGGATCCAGTTTGAAAATTTATGAAAAGTGGTCCTTGAAAAGAAGTAGGGGGTTGTAGCTCCCTTCCAGGAGAGACTGGAAAACGAGAGAGAGTTGTAGCTCTCTGCAGGTTGCATCCTGTGTACTGGTAAAGGACTGCACTAGTACAAGACCATTGTAAAAGGAGTTTATAATTTGAAAGAAGATAGAGACATATTGCAGCAGGTGGTTTTCACCCACATTGGGTTTCCACCTTATATCTGGTGTTCTTTTATGTGACTGTCTGTTTTCTTGTTCATGCTCATTATTTATGGTATTGGTATGCAAAAATAATTCAAAGTATAAATAAGGAAGATTTGTTAAAAGGTCTAGATAATACTGATTCACCCCCCCTCTCAGTATTATTTTCAACAATTGGTATCAGAGCCAGGTCCTTCTAAAGAAGCTTGATCACTTGAAGGAAGATCTTTTTCATCATGAGCAACTATGAGAAGGAAGCATCTATCAGGCCACCGGTTTTTGATGGGACAAACTTCAATTATTGGAAGGTAAGAGTTACTGCCTATCTTCAATCTCTTGGTACAGAAGTTTGGAACATCGTAGAGACAGGTTATGCTTTTCCTTCAATTACTCCTACAGATGCAGACGAGAAGAAGAAGTATGAAACAAATGCAAAAGCAGTCAGTACCCTATTAGGATGTATATCCCAATTGGAATTCATGAAGGTAATGCACTATAAATTCGCAAAAGAGATATGGGACAAAATTGTCACGAGCTATGAAGGAGATGAACAGGTAAAGCGTGCCAAACTTCAAACTCTCAGGATTCAGTATGAGACTCTCAAGATGTATAATGATGAAAGTGTGGCTAACTATTTTCTTCGGGTAGTTGAAGTTGTTAATTGTATGAAAAATTTGGGTGAAAAAATAAAAGAGGCTATTGTGGTTGAAAAGGTTCTAAGATCATTGTCCCCCACGTTTGAATCTAAAGTATCTGCAATAGAAGAAAAAAAAGAAAATCTACGAATTCTTACTATGTCTCAGCTACATGGAATTCTAACTGCTTATGAAATGAGAAAGGGAGGTCCATCAGATAGAAGGGAAGCTGCTTTCAAGGCATCAGGCAAAGGAGATTACTATGAAGCAAGCCACGTCCCAGAAGAAGAGGAAGAAGAATCAAACTTTGTCAGAAATCTTCAAAGGGGTGCTGGAAGGTTCAGAGGTAAGTTGCCTTTTAAATGCTTTGCTAGTGGAAGAGTAGGTCATTATGCTGCAAAATGTCCTCATAAG